>JAARMF010002148.1:17037-30570 GCA_022844705.1 Toxascaris leonina
AAAAAAAAAGACCGAAGCCTATCATCAAACTATTCTTACCTATAATGGAACAATTCATGATCGGATTTATACTGCAAATACTTTAAATTGAACAAGACACGTATAAGTTCTTCAGCTAGCTCGCATCACTTAAAAGCCTCATTGAATTTATGAAGCATAGAACATAAGGAAAGGGAAGAATGGTGAAGAACTCGCTCAAGAAACTCATGGAATACGCCTTCATGATCCCTTCATTTGTCGATGCTCGTCAATCAGGCAACCGATGGAGCAAGCATTTTCGCAAATGTTCCACAAAAGTTTCGTTTTCTCTCTAAAAGGGCATGAAAATGAAATTCGACAAGTTATCAAATACATGGAAACATTAACGTGTTAAGCGATCAGTATGTTCTCTAAAATGGTTCATCAGAATGTGAGTTGGTGCAATACTTGCACCTCACTAAATTTTCATCATTTAGATGTAGTTCTGGAACAGTGATATTTTCTGGATCATTGATATTGATCTAAACAAAATGAGCTTATCTGATTGTTAAAACATCCACTGCATGTATCGAATCTTAGCATTCTTTATTCATTAAAAAAGTGCTAAGAATTATTATGAGTATAGATATAGCTAGCTAAGTGCAAGTCCTATATTAAAAAACCAGTGAAAAAGAAAATCGTTATTCGTTCGGTTGAATCAAATGTTGAGTGGTTGATTTAGTGAGTCCAGGCAGCTTAAATGTTAGCAAATCCATCACTAATGAATGTTATTTATAGTAATAGAAATTAAAGGCGTTATTATGTAGTGAAATCGATTCCCTTGATGATGATGAATGCGCCGAAGAGAAATAGATGAAGTAACACTCATTAAAATAATAATGATACTATCATAAATATGCATAACTGCAAGGCATTAAACACTCTGTTGCATCGCAATTTTCACTGGTTGGAGCTGAATACGTGAGTTGAATAGTTAAAAACATTCCATCTCTGGTCGAATGTGCTGATTAAAAACGATGATTCTAAACTTCTCTCGAATTCTCAAACCGAATCAAAAATACTTCGAGTGATCTTCCTATATATGTTTCCGTCTGGGATTTTCGTCCATAAATAAGTGCAAAATATTCTAAGAGAGCGAATCCCCTTAGTCGATATCTCTTTTGCCTTCTTTATCAGTGATGCGCAACACCTTATCAACTAAATTTTGCATCATTTCTGCAAAAGTAACGTCAATTCAAGTGTACGACAAAAGGACGTTGCGTTAAAAAAAAACCATCAAATTGGTTCAAGTCGCTTTTGAAATAAATAAGAATTCGATTAAATGGCAAAATTTATTATCACTCAATTTGCTCCATATTATATACCTTTGATGTACCAAAGAACGGAACAATTTTCTATGGATGTACTCTACACTCTGTGAATCTATACTCGTTCGCATAAACCTTTTGTCTTCGAAGCCCGTCACCTTTTCAACAAGAACATTTGATTAAACAGTCTTATCTTGTTTTCGCTTATAGCTTCCGGAAATGCCGAGAATAAATGTTGTTAGCAATGTGATGAATGTTCAATGCACTATAGAAGATGAACGATGATTTGAACCGCTAAACATCTTTGAGGAAAGTACACATATTCTATGGGCTTGGAATATGAAGTAGAGTACAAGATTTGTGCAAGGATTGCGTAGGTTGTGATGTTGATTAACGATCGCATAAACATAGCATGTCCATTTGAAATTTGATCATCGTTGTTGTTTACTTCTAAGGCAATCACATGATCTAACTTAGAGTGCGACAATAACGAACCAAACTTATTTAGTGAAAACAAACACTCTTCGCCGATACACGAACCAACAGCTACTCATTGCCCGGTTAATGCTTCACTAAGGACCATCTTCGAAAGCTTTAGCCAGTTAGATTAGTTTGTAGATTCATGCTCGTTTCTGGAGAATACGATCAGGTGTTTGATGATAAGCTACGTTTGTTTTATTTCAATAATCTTTTATTTCTTTGCTTTCTTTTAATATTTTCGATAGCATTTTATGCGTAATATGGGTAATAGTTTTCAGCAATCATAAAACAAACACCCTACTTTAGTAAGAAGAAAAGTTACTAGTTGAACATATTTCATTGTATCAAATCATAAAAGACGAATAGACTTTGCGGCCGTCACAAAAAAAATAACGCTCGAATTTAAATTCATCTCGACATGAGTGGATAGGATTACATCTAGACGCAGTGCTGGAATATTTCAATGATCTCTGAAGATTTGTATAATGAGAACGAGTTGATGTGAGCTATGATTAAAAACTTCGTTCTTCAATTCATCAATGAAACATTAAATTTTCTTCATTTTTTCTCGAATTTCATAGTTTCTGGAGAGTTAATAACTTTCATAATAATTATTTTCATAATAATTTTCATGTAAATTCTTCAAATTACTCTATTCAGCAATAAAGAAATATATATTGATATGCAAAAAGAGTGTGTGATGCTCAGAGACTGGTGATATTCAAAAATAAAAGCATCCAAGTAGGGTGAATGTGATAGTGCTGAGATGTACATATTAACAGCATACTGATTGGTCATTTGCTCCCCTCAAGAACGTTGAGTTAAACTGAGCTAATTTCACTGCTTGATGAAATTAAGTGGCAAATGTTTTGAATTGAAATATTCATAGGCTAATACCGCGTAAAGTTCACTAGCCATCATGGTAGCTATGAAATATAATCAAAAAATTGCTTTTTTTGTCGGAATTGAGACCATATTTCCTACTGCATTAACGTTTCAAAGTGGGATGAAGCTGAAAATGCCGCAATTATTGGCGATATTCCTATACGATTTAAGATCTATTTCGCTAATATACCAATATTCGGTTGGATGGTTTGTGATGAATGCTCAAACGATATGCTCTCCTATCATTGCGGTACTGAAAGCGGTAATTAAGGAAGAGAGGCCGCAAGAAAAACAAGGAAAAAAGAAACTCTTCGCAATGATTGACGCTTGAATTTGTTACAGTAGTAGAAAAATTTGCTGCACTTATTGTTTGAAAAGAAAAGAGACACTACAAATTTATGCACAAAATTTCTCTAACCAAGTCTCCGGAGAGGATTTCTCAGAGGATCGCTCATATGCGATGGGAATTTCTAGTCCAGCATTCAACTTAATCATTAAGTTAGCATAGCAATGCTAATTGCCTTAATGAATAACGAATCACAAAAGTGATGATTGTGCAGCTCATTTCAATATGTTCTATAACTTATTCAGGGATGAATGTTTTTCTTGATTTCTGAGCATCATATGAATTTCTTCGGGATTTTTGCTTCATATAAGGCAAAAAATGTCCGATGAAACAGAGTAGGAAGTGACAGGAGACCCGATAAAAGGGAACGAAACGTAAAACAATGTTTTTCGAAAGGTTTAAAGAATTTATAGCTCACATATCGCTCCCAGCGAGTAATTTTCAGAATATCTAGGTTGAATTGAGCTATGCAATATCAGACAGCGATTTTTGTTGCCTCATTGCTCTCACCATTCAAATCTAAACAAAACAAAGTATACGTGGGAAAAGTTGGGATTTTCCTATAAGACTGTAGTTGATTAAAGCAAGTGGATTTCTTCTGTTTCCACTTCCACTTATCCCTGTATATTCTCTGCTAATGCAGTCATACTGAGATGCAATCCTTGCGGAACGTTCAGGAAGAAAACCAAATGAGATCTCCTACTCATATTGTGACATCAATGCCTATAAATCAGTGGTTAGATGAGCATAATAATGATTTCATATAGTGCCCCCATGATCAGCTTAAATTCACCATCGTCAATATCATCATCATTCCTTCACCTTCTCTGGAAATTCCCTGTATGTCAGCGTTGGCGCAATGTCTTCTACACTGACAACAAATTGCATCTGTAGGGGTACATAAATGCTTTAGTTGACGTGTCGCGCCATCTGTCACCGAAAAATAGAATCGTCGTTAGCAAGAGGCCACTATAAACCTCTGTTGCCCACCTGGCACCGCGAGGAGGCGAACAGATTTTATGCGCATGAGTATCAATGCCATCGAGGCTTCAAAATGTTTGCTGCATTATTGCTGAAAACCTCTCTTAAGAAGCTGGAAAATCCAGAGGCAACAATGTGTACTCTTGACTGATGGGTATTTTGAGCGCCAATTTCCAGCAGTCGGTTATTGTAACCTGTCGAACATTTTTACTCCTTTTAAAGCTGTATTCAGTGAAGTTATTTCATCAATATGCTCGAAGTATGATGTCTGCGACAATCTCTCTTCTCATCATTGATCAGGACCGCCTCGAATTCCTCTCACCTATAACTTCCCGTCGAAATTCATTATCATCGGCCTATGCACAGCTTAAGTAATTGACGATGTACATGATTGCATGCTCCATTTGGTGGGGACCGAATTTTGCAGGTGCTGAACAAACGGTTCGAACTTCCTCGTTTTAGGCCAAAAATTGAAAGGTCGAACTGTTGAGTAAACTTATGCTCAACAATTGTTTCACTTTTGTGAACCATCACTCTGCCATCTTACCTCGTGGCCGAGAATGGTAGTCATTGCCGAAACATAAGAGGTGGCTTGCCACCAAACATCTAATTGCATCAACGGCTATGATCGCTGAATGAAATAAATTGGCTGTAGTTTCCACAAGCTTAGGCATAGTCCAGGCTGAACGAGGCATCCTAAAACGAACAGTTGAGCATTTAGCCCAAAAAAAAAAACGCACAAATTTCCCTCTTTCCCTTGTAAATCAAAAAGAGGCATTACGTTCATATTCAAGCTCTATGTACCAAATAATTTTGAGCTCAACTCATCGATGGTATTTTGAATGGAGCAGAATTGTCCAATGAGTTGCGATTAGAGAGCGGTGCAATCGAGTTTCTTCCCCCAAGAATCATGAATTAGCAATAAGCAAATTGGGCAAGAGCATTTTCTAAGAAAGGAATGTTGCACCAACTTTTTGAGTTCGTTAAGCTATTATAGGCGAAACAAGTGGAATTTTCAGCCCACAAATTCTTTCTGCTTCCATATCTTATCTTCTCGGGAAAGGAAATACTTCACTGCAATAGCGAGTTATTTCTTCGGCAATATTTATGCGTTTTCTTAGCAACAATGACTTCATAAATGCAGTTAGGAGCACTCGTCTTAAGACTTCTTCGCGTAAACTTTACTCATAAGTAACAATAGTTCTATTGAATGAGCGACTGTATTCTTTATAGAGAATATTTGAGTACTACTTTGACAACAAATAAAGTGTTAGCACAACAGAAGTTTTTCATCAAAATTAATCCTCACATTCTTTTCTGCTATTCGTGAATTTCTGTAGATATACTTTGAGTACTTAAAAGGTTTGCAACGTCCTCCATTATAGGCCTCTTACAATACTCATCAGCTGCACTGATTGCAGTTCACTACCTGTTCAGCACCAATCACTTTCTTGCTAATAACTCCCTCAACTTTTTCAAATTGACTTGCAATCTTGAGCGATTAAGTATTTCAATTTCTTGTCAGCATCTTTCGAGCATATTATTCTCCATATCAATATTTGCACTTTGAAGAGAAAGCAGCAGAAAAACAAAGCAAAAACGAGCGTCTCGTTCGAGAATAATATCAAACAATAGAACTTTCTGAAAGGATAATCGAAGGATCACTTTCTTTTCCTTCGTTTGAGAGAAACTTCTCCTCTATCAACCTCTGAATGATAGAATGAAAATTATTCTAAATTGCTGTGCGACTGAAGCGATTTATATTGCCCAATTAAGAGGTGCTTTTATTGGTAGTAAATTCGAATTGAATTGTTTCAATTAAGAAATCGAAGATTGTAATGGGTCATCAAATAATTATAAATTTCTGCACATCAATGATTTATTCGTTGCTCGCAAATATTCCAATAGAACTCAATATCCTTATTTATGAAGCCATCTCACATATATGTAATCCACAACAAAACGAAATGAAACGAAATGAATGTTCGTTTTTGATGACATTGTTAATTGCAATTAAAATGATTCCCTTCATGGAAATAGATTTATATTTATGGAGATGATGACATGCTCGTCCCTTTTTTACTATATAACAGCGTAGATGAAACTATACTATTTTACTTTAAATAAATATTTCTTAATCAGTTATCGACTAGGCCAGAAGAAATTCGCCGATGTCGGCATATCAATTACGAAGTCAATCGATTGTTTACTGTTAATATTTCAAATTATGGTAATAAATTCTAAAGGCTATTTTTTGTGGTGACGAAAATCTAAGCAATTAGGCAAATCAAGCCAACAAAAATTCTTGCTAACGTCTAAAGATCTCAAATCAGTTTTTTTCCATCCAGGTAGGCATTCGTTCAAGTATTGCGAGTGATGAACTAAGCTTTTGCGTTGTATTAATATGAACGAGACGAATGTGATGCTTAAGCAGATGGTAATTGAACGATGAAAACCGCCCAATATGAAGCACAGAAGTGAAAATTTCTGCAAGATAGCTGAAGTGCAAGATGTTGAAATGTCATTCGACCGATTGTGTAAATAAATGCTTTGAAAGCTGTCCATAAATAGTCCGATGAATCATTGTTTGCTAGAAATGAATATCAAGAGGAATAGTAGGAGCTGATTAAAAATGAAGTTCGCACTTGCGATTTATTTCTTCCTCGAATTTCCTCTGCAATAAAAAACTTAGCGATTTTTGCGAGATTTTCTATGCATTGAAAGTGGAGATTTTTTGGAACAATTGAACTAGTTGTAGGTCTTAGGTATATAACAGATGCAACTTCACGTTGGATTACTAAACTCTGGTTGACGTTCGTCTAAACGAAACGGAAATCGCAACAACAAGGCTGTTATTGTTATCAGCTATGTTGAATATTTTCAGTAACAATTCTAATCATGAGTAAATGCTAATATATGTGCGCAAAGAGCTTCTCGATGATGTTTGTTAGATTCACACATTCCTATATCGTATCAATACAATTAGATGTTTGATTGATAGCAAGCCACCTTTGCAGACTTTTGATTTTTTTAAAATCATCACTCTACCGACCGACTTACCGTATCTCCAAAGCTGGCAACGTTTAGAGAAACATGGGACGCCTATTCATTCGGCACTCAACAACTGCTGAAATAATTATCACAATCTATAAAGATGGTTTGTGATCAAACATCTGATAGCATAGATAAGATCGTCAACGTGCAAGTTTGCAAAAATTTTATAGTGGATTTTTTACAACGGTTGCTCATATCAAGTTGGATGTTATTACTGATGCTATTGCTATATCATAACTAAATCGGAAGAATAACTGAAATGCTATATACGACAAGTTTGCTGCTAAATAAATTAACAAAAATTGTAGTTTAACTCAAACACTATCAAAATTGTAACAAAGAGGACATAAATAGAAATTGAGTGGAAAAAATTCATTTTTTTCTGCATTGGTGGCATAATGCAAGTTCTTTGAATCACATTCATGTGCATTAATACTATATCGGATGGATCAATCAAATTTGCACAAAGATTTTTGGTAGGTTAGGTAAGTATGTCTTCCAAAAAAATGAAAGAAGGGCATATCTGAACGTAGAGCATATTCTCTGGCGAGAGGTTTGCAATATTTGAAATTTTTTCTCTTTGTTTAGTGAAGAAGACAGCGCAAAAAAAGATGTGTGGAGAACGGAAACCGGTCGACAATAGTTGATGAGCTATTGTGGTCGAATTTCTCTCATAATCGACGATTTGCTTTTATTGAAAAAGCACGCGGATAAACTAGCTTCATGAGCCTAAAGATACTTTTCGGTATGATTTCTGAGCGAAACAGAAAAGTTTTCTTAGTGCAATATCGTTCAACTACCTTAACAAAAATTTTTCTTCTAGGCATGAATGACTGCTTCTAATGCAAAAATTGCAATTATTTGGCCGTAAAGATTGCTCAACGAAGATGCTCTACAGCGTAAGGTGTATTGCATCCACTCCTTTTCTCCACCGTTCTAAGAATAAAGTAGGAGGATGCTGGGAACGTGAAAATTAGCGGAATACATTTAAATATACGTGAGCTCTTCGAACCAGGATCGTTGGAAAATCCCGCCATCACAGAGCGATGACACTGAAACGAGCGAATTAATGAAACAATAGTGGTTTTCACATTAATCCAATGCTCAGATCGTGACATCGCCGAATCTACCCTCCCACTTCCCATTTCCGTCAAGGGTACCCTTGTATTTTCTCATAGGTGGCGAATATTGCACAACGTCAATAACACAATTTCCGATGTTAAGACATCAATGGGACATAGTGAGCGTTGAACGAAACATAGCACCATCAACTGCAATATTTGCCTCGTCAAGCATTTAGATGAATATTTCAACGGTGACATCACGAATGAAAATACAGTATATTGTAATATTTGCCTCATAGGTGCGTTACTGCTGTGACTAAATTGCATTTCACTGACGTCAGAGCCGCGTCGAAAGAAAATCCGCTGAGAATAAAGGGCATAAAGATCACAAGAGCAAAAAGCGAATTGCACTTGGAAAATAAAAACGTTCTCTTGCGGAGTTAGGAATGTGAATTCCTCTTCCTAAGACGAAAATAGAGAAATATGTGAGGTTACAATCGAGAAATTACAAATGCAGAAACAATGTCGAATGGATGAGAAAGAGTGAAGTGGGCATTTTTGCCTCATAGCTGATAGAGAGAAGAAAAGTGAGGAGGATTGACTTGTACTCATCTCCTCATTTTATTGCATTATAAAGAAATCGCAACATCGAACAAAATTCGATGCAATCAGTGATCGATTGAAAGCGTTGACTGGAAACATAGCAAAAGTGAATGCTTTCTAAATTCAAAGCGACGAACTGAAGCCATCCGGCTGAAGATGGATGGTTTTAGCAAAAAAGCCTGGAAAAGATGACAGCTCAATTTTCGTAGCTATGAAATGAATTTTAGGTCAGAACGTGAAGTTTAGGTTTTTAGCTGATGTTCTACTTTAAAGCATTCGTAATTTGAGATATCCAAGAACCCGCTTGACTTCTTCAATGACTGTTTAGATATGGGAGAGTGAGACAGAGAATTGAAGAGACTTTTGGAGGATTCGAGAATTGAGGGAGTTCCATTCCTTGAATAATTTTGAGAGAGACAACTACTTCGAGATGAAACAATGCAAGAAAAGTATAAACAATGAAAACAATGAAGGAAAAAGGATAGGGGAAGAATGAATTGCTTTCCATCGAATATGTATGCAGTTTCAATTTCCTGCCATAGCAATAGTCAATTTTTTGGATAAATCGTTTTGTTTATTTGAATATTAGTAGAGATCTTTGACGCTTTTACGGTCCGAGAAGGGATAGGGATTAAGGAAATGAGTGAATAAATAACTGTGAAATGTAAAATTTATAAACAAAACCAATGTCAGAATTTAGCTATGCGCTTGAAACATAAAACAACTATTGTAGTTTTCTTTATTCGTACTTACTCAGCTTTAACTTTTGCGCCTAAAATAACCATTTTGACGTCAATTAGCGGCACTTATCGTAACAATTCGGCTTGCATAATGCAAAACAATTTTCAAAGAAACGATATTTTGATTTCCATCTCTAAGTGAATAATTAAGGAATCAAATACGAAGAAATCAGAAGTTGAAAAATCATTGACCTATTGAAATGGAATACACTCAAATACTCGGGCATTTCCGATTGCTTAGTTGAATAGAAATATTTTGAGATAACATTTTTCTCCTTTGTTATCGATCTTCGATTCGGTTAAAGAATCATAACAGTTCGAGTTGAGGCAATGGATTTGGCAATAGGCAATCAACCAATACACGAGCAATTCGAGGGAGCAGCTCAATTCGGTTTTGCAGAAGATCAAGCGAACGTCATAAAAATTTTGCCTTGAATACGTCTGATGTATCATCACCTCCTGCTCAAATTGGCTGGCAGAATGTGGTATTGGTAAAACGGTTGAGAATATATTTTTTGGGTGTTTATTTGTTTATTTGTTTATCTGTTTCTTCGCTTGCTTGTCTGTTTACTTTTTTGGTTGTTTTTTTGTCGGTTCATTTATTTATTTACCGTATCATCCTAATTCGTCGGACAGGAGCCATGGCGAAAAAAATTTCATGCACTTCGTTCATATCATTTGGTGATCGTTTATCCTGTCGAACTTCGCGCGAACTCACTGCATCGTCTTCCTCAATTCGATTGTTGTCGGTCATCTCCCTCAAACACCCAGTGCCGCATGAAATTTGTAGGCCCAATTTGCTTGGTACATCGCCAGGCCGGGCCCATAGAAGAATCTTTGAAGAAGGGGCATTCGTCAAGGCAATATGCCTCATATGATATGAACACTTGAGATATAATTTTAATACTCCTTTCAGTATCAGCTCAAACTTGATTAACAAGACGAAGCGATAAAAGAGGCATTTTGCATCAAGCGCAGTCTCAGCTATTTCTCCTATGTTTAATGCGACTGTGGAATTATGGTCGAATAAGGACAGCTGATCGCTATAAGTTGAGATCCAGTATGTCTATCGCTATGGTTCAAATGACATCACTATTTCAACCAGTAGTGATGCCATCGTACCAAAATGTTCACTACAGTACTATATTTATACTTCTCCGTCAAAAATGATACAAGGCTGTACACCCTTAAAAATGATATAAGACTGTACTTCTAACACCTTTGAAAACACCTGGTGTACTATAGCCATAATGTAATTGCGGCTTCGGGTTTGGCACAAAATTGTGCTGGGTACTTTGGCCCCGGAAGTGCAATACAAGTACTTGTATGTATCTTGTACCTTGTGTTTATCTTGGTAAAGGTTAATAGGAGAAGAGCAGTTGCGGTGTTAATGAGTAGGACGAGTGAAAGCCGTCAGAACAGTACGATCACCAGTTGGAAAGATTCAAAAAACCACCGAAACAAGCTGCAGAATAAAATCAGTATTTTCTTTTCGATGCGTTGAGGTCGCTAAGGCAAATTGTCCACACTCATTCAGCACCAGTCGACAACCCAGAAACCTTCTACCGTGTCTTCCGAACAACTAGACAGCCATCACCCATTTTCACATGTAAGCGACTCGTTGATGAAAAAAGGTAGGTTTTCGGAAGTTTACGAAATGAACATCGGAAGGCTACATGCCAGAGGTTGACATCAAAAGCAGTTGAAACACAGATGCCATTTGAACCTTAATGGATCATACCGGCATGAAATATAAAAATTGGGGGAGGACGAATAATATGTGAAGATTGTGAAGACGAATACCATTTGTTTGAACAGAAAGAAGGAGATGAAATTCTCTCCCCTCTTCAGCAAATGGTTTCTGCGAACAAATCTATTTGCATTTCTGTCGATCTTCAGAAGCAATTTACGGGCCAACAACCACTACTAGATCATTCAAATCAAATTCAACCTGCACAATGAGCGGATCCGTTCAATCGGTGGCTGTGCTATTCTGCACTCTCGCATGGCCATAGTGACCTCAGCACGACGTCCGGCTGCCTTCAGACCACCTATGAACACCAGCTGCAGTGTATGAGCTACATGCGGCTCAGGGTTTCTGGAATTCGCTTATGGAGCCCAAATTTTCCATTTGTCTTTTCGAAATCATCAGTTGTGCCCACCTCGGTTTCATCATGCTTTCGTCGGAGCGGAAAGATGTTCTATCATCGTCGACGTATGAGCTACTTGTTGCAGCTATCTCTTCACAATCTTTGCTTCTTGTCTCAGCATGGAGCACTTTATACTCATTTTCAAAAATGCTCACTGCATTTGCGCCTGAGTCAGTTATCACTAAATGTTGACAGCTCAGCAACTCCGAAGATGTCCACGATCACAAGATAAGCTGGTTCACTCTCATGCGCACCACAGNTTCCGAAGATGTCCACGATCACACTGGTTCACTCTCATGCGCACCACAGTGTCCGTTTCAATTTTTCGAACACAGAAGTGCACCTTTGCGGAATCCATCCCCAATGTAATTGATTGTAGCAGCAATGAATGAATCCATGACACAGTTTCCACTCTGAATGCCAACATCAACAAATGCTCTAATCGACACTTTTACGTCTGTTACAATCTCCTCCTTGATCTGTTTCAGTGGTCCCTAAAAAAAGCCAGCAAAAGGCATACGCAAGAATTTGGCAAGACAATCGTGCATTGAACACAGTTGAATATTCGCGAAAACTCTGGCTGGAGAACGTGCTTAGAGACGCATTCGATAAAGCCGTCAAGTTTTGCAGAAACTTTATGCATCGTTTTGTTATCCGCTGTCCCAAGCTCTTTTGAAAAACTCCCTGCACGACCTACCGATCGTTGTCGACGACAAACTTCAGTTTGCGGACCGTTTTTTATCGCTGAGTACCTTCATCAGTTTAGTGTGTTCAGGTTCGTCTCGCACTCCGAGATGTTTTATAGTATTTGTTGTAGTCAGGTTGCTTATTCGCAGCCATCACATCTCGAACATTGCAGCTCCCCTAGATCACTTTGTACCTTCTACACCAAATGAGATAGGCCATGGTATTTACCTTGTTTCTGTATACTTTGAGAGTTAGTTATTTCAGGCAACCATGATGTTAGTGGCAGCATGATGCGGCAACGAAAAGAATATGCCCAAGAAATAAAGACTGGACAAAAATTTCATTTCCTGCACTTAATTCGTTTTTAATATATCTGCAACTATATGTGGATTGATTTTTTAGAGGGTTTCCATTAAATGTCGCCCTTGGAAGGCGAATTCATTCACTCGCATGGAGTATCAAATATTCCCCCTCCCATTCCCCCACCTCTCACTCCTGCATAAGAGGTGAAGCCACAAAAATTTGAAAGATGAGAAAGAGAACCGCCTCTTCGAAAATACCATGAGTCGCAAGAAAAACAAGCCTGAAATATAACATAGCCACTCATTTTTATTCCTCCCGTTGAACGTAGAGGATAGAAAATTCAGCCTCAAATTAAGAGTTCGTCTCATAAACGTTAGTTCGCGACCAAAAGCTCGAACTGGAAACTGCAAAAGCGCCTCGAAACTTTTGCAGTTTCTTTCGAATGAAGTACATTTTAAGAATAAATATAGTGGAACAGTAACAAATTGCACTAACACTTTTTTCCAGAAAATCAATATGTTGCTATGCATACCGTTCTTCGGTTTTAGGACAATCGGTAGAACACTGTTCTTCGACGGCCTTCCGAAAAGCAGAGTGTACTGTACTTACGCTCCAGTTGCGGATTTAAATTTGGTGCAATAATGTGCTATACCTGATATTCCTACAAGTACATACAATACCGTTTGGTACAATTACATCACTAGTTGCCACAAACTACTGCGTTGTTTTTCGAGGAAGTTGATATAGACAACATAATTCTCAAAGCTCTGTCATATAATTATCTGGAACACAATCAGTGGAATTTATTAAGGCCACCCAGTAGCTGGATTCCATCTGATTGCTAAAATCTTCATTACAGCTTATAACTGTAGAATAATTGGAAGCGTAACGAAACATACGAATGCACTATTATTCCAAATCGCCAGTACTGATGTTGTAAGCAACAATCGGCTA
>JAARMF010002149.1:7280-20901 GCA_022844705.1 Toxascaris leonina
AATATGGAAAGCAAGAACGCGGCAGACTGCCAACAAGATGGGGTTTCGACTTCTCGAGAAAGATGGAAAAATTGCCAGCTGCGTCGATGGAGACAATGTCGAAGTCGATGAAATCACAGCTGTTCAATGTGTTCAATGTGATCAATCTGTTGTAGGAAGAAGTTTGCGGCTATTTCGCTTGGTCACGACTAGCCTGAGGGATGGCGCATTAATGCACCATTTCTCTGATCTTGGCTGCATTGCTTTCATAAAGCGTACATTTCATGCTATTGTCTACTGAACCCACTAACATCTCGTATTGCATCCGCTCGAAAACGGGACCTTTTCCTTTTAGCTTCTTTCCAGTTTTCGGGAAGTTATGTAGTTTTAATTTTCCCGTTTATGTCTTCTCCCACCACATTTTTTTCCGTCCAATTCAAGCTTGAGAGAGACTGCAAATATATCGAGCATCTGCTGTGCATCGTCGTCATCGATGTATGCTGAGAGAATCGTACAGTTCTATATGAGAAGCGCTTTCAGTGTGGTTTTTGTTGCAACACATCTTAATATGCATTTCATTTGCCAAAACAGATGTTCTCGATGATGCTGTGCTTGAAATTATGCCGATTTCGCATTCGTTTTTTTTGCCTTTATTATGCTGCACACTGCTCAAAATTTATGCTGAAATATGCTATCCGATTCTTTAATACCTTGAAACAGGTGATGTGATGTGCATCATCAATACTAAACAATAATCCAACAAATGACTAATCTCAATTGTAGGGAGGGAGGAAGGGGGGGGGGGGGGGGGACAAGACGTTTAAAAACCTTTATCTGGTCCATTACCTAAATGCTTTCGCAACAGAACAAAAACATTCAACCAGAGCGGATACNGATCTAAGAAATAAATTTTTGAGCACCTGAACCGCATAGCAATTTCTCCGCGAAGTCTACAACGATTGCATCTTTTCTAGGGTTGAACATATGCAGGTCTTTAGATATATCTGTCTCTTCCCTGCTTCCTCGAAAATCAGTGAATTTGAAGGCTCAAGGGCGTCTGGTATAGATTTTCCCCCATATAAGATGTTTCTCCCATATGAGCTTTATTTTGACTCATTATGCTTGATACAATTTCTTGTATTTAGTTTGGAAAATATAACATTCGTACCAAAATTGAGACGAAATCAGAATAGGAAAAAAAATTTTATCCTGAAATTCGCCAGAGTTTTTCAAATACAGTAAATATCTAAAAATTATCAGTAATGGCAAAAGTCGAATAAAATTCACCAGTGTGTGAAATAACCGAGAAAATGTGAGGAATGCAGTCAACCGAATCCGCATGAACGAAACTAAGTCAACTCTTATCCCTTAATTACCCAAAGAGCAAAATTACCTGAATTTAATTCGACGCTAAACTCCGATACTGATGCTTGAAAATGTCACGAACACTGCGATTTTTACTGAACAACCGATCGGATTAAAAGAGCGAAGTTTTAGAGGAGCAGCTGTGTACCCGATCGGTTTGCAGGAATGCTCGTTCCAGAGATTATTTTATTATGCTAGTGTTTCTTCGGATTTCGATATTTCTGCAACCGGTTGGTCTGGTTGTCGCAATAGCAAGAAGCGTACGTTGTGCAAGCCTCATTGGTTCTGATGTGCCTCATTGGTTCAGGTTAATAGCTCTGATATGTGGATGAAGAGCTATTGGTAGATACTGAACTTCGATGTAGTCAGTTTCTGATTAGTACTTACTCAATTTTTCAACTACATTTGTATGAGTTCCATTCGTGGATTGACATTGTTTCAGCTGTTGACAAAAATGCATCTTCTTTTCGCATAACATCCTGTACTCTCGTTTATAGCTGGCATTTGCAGTTGTGCTCCGAAGCGTCTCTACAAAGCTATTTGTATGAGTCTCGTTCGGTTAACGACCGATGTGTGCACGGATACGTGGGCTTGGTCTTACGATGCTCGTAATCCGCCGCCGCCCATGTTTCAGCAAGTTCTGATGAGGACAGCTCTACGCCGAATTATGGGGTATGTCTATTTTTTCTACTGCAATAATGTAGGGCTTTTTTGGGAGCCATTATAACTTGTATCTGCTTTAAGAAGACTTCAGTCATTAAATGGGTGTCTGCTCGAAGAAAAATGTCTTTTTTTACTACGGAATGCATTGCTGACTGTTTAATTTGCGACGCCGGCACTCATAAATAAGAATGAAGGATCCCAATCATGAACTTGTAGTCAGTAGGGTGAAGATTGCGTTACTTTTGACGTCTGATACGCCGATATTGTTTCTTACGTAACCTCTGATGTAAACCAGAGGTTAGTGGAAAAGAAAAAACCATTTCGAGCTGTTTTCTTTTTGCTGTCAACGGGGCTTGACGCTTGGGTCACATTTGTGCGAACATCACTGTACGCAAAGGTATGTGGATGATACAATATGTAAAGTTAAAGAGCTATAATATGCTTTTGCCTCGGAAGCCACGATTGGTGATCAATCCTGGATGCACGGGAAATCCTTGCGAGCTGTAGTGGAAGCCTAGAGAACGAGTCAACTCGCACGTCAACAGCGGTGGCAGTATGCGTATTTCCGCAATTCTCATCATTAAGTTAGCCAGTTATTTCACTGCTTTAAAGCGCAATCGAATGTCTTCTAGGTATCCTCTTATGCTAACCACTGGTTGTTATTCTTGAAGTCCTAGATTCTGAGTTCTTTTCGGGTGGCACTCGAGCTCTTGTAGAGCAAAATTCGCACCAAGCTTATGGGCGCTTTATATATCAATGGTTTATAAAGAAATTCAGGTTCATGAGATCGTTCTCCATTCGAATTGCCACCAAATTCCGGTGGCGTGTCTTTTTTATTGGTGGAGAGATAGACAGACAGAAATGCTTGCACGCATGCACGCAAGTAGTATGTTGCTTTAGTAACTTCTGCAAAACTTGTGACCGAAGCAGAATGGATGTCAGCTGAGAGGTGTTTTAGGGGAACACAAGTGCAAATCATTCTTTATCGTTTAAAATTTTCAGTTGTTGATTCGTCAGTCATCGGCGCGTTTTTTTTTTGAACTCGTCGCGCTGCGGTCCAAATCGATATTTCTAAATAGATATGTATATTCAACGATTGACGGTGTCAAATAGCGATAACCTCTTCCGGAATTTGGCCAACAGACGGATACAGTGCAACGTGCTCCATTCTTTTCCACCGAGCCGGCATCGCCGTTGATTCTTGAGGAAGGTGAAAACGACGAACTCAGCTTTCCACTTTTTTGGATTCTTTAGTGTTTTGCAAAACATAACGGCATAAAGGCACTTCTGATTGGGCTTTTTTGATGACGCAGAAGATATGAAATCATTTTTCAGATAGACATCTTCATAATCATTATAAAATCATATGCAAAATTTCAGTCTGAATGTGATTTTCTTATGTTTGAAATCCGCCAACCGTAGGGATTCTGCTGAAAGCATAGTGGTGCGTGAAACGAAAGGGCTCTTTTTCACTCGATATAGGCTGGAATGGACGGAAGTTTTTTCTGATGCGAACATTTGCTTCCATGCCTTTGTTCACTTCAGTGCAGCAAAATCGGATCTTCTACGAGGGAAGGGATTTTCAGACTGGGATCCAAATTTCGGACTTTCACACTATCGAAGGAAAAACCGTATAACGGGATCCAAATTTCGTTCATATGACATTTGCACAGTCTATTCGATGCTTCATGCGGCTACATTTCAAGCTAGATGCACAGTAGTAGAGTGAAGAGAAAGGAGGTATTGAAGCGGAAGGTTGTGAGTTGTGTAACAGCAGATTTCGTTTGCAGGGAAGGCGGTTATGTTGGTGCTATATGGGCGACCGAAAGATTTAGATGCGTATGAGGCAAAAGTTGCAAGCTTGTAAACTATGACGAGTAGGTTGTATACAACACGAGTCAAAATCGCATCAGCTATCTGCTACAACAATTTCCTGTTCGATTCCTGATTCGCATTACCGTATTGTTCGTGTGTTGTGTTTTAGGAGTTCTGGTATGGCTTATTGGGTCATTAACGTAATTGCAGGGGAGAGAAAGGGAAGGGGGTGGGCGCTAAAAGGGGACTGTCTGGAATCCTGTATGCAAATCGTTTTCCAAAACATTAGGTTGCTCTTAAAGGGAGAAAGTTTCCTCTCACGATTACGCTATCGATGTTTCCCTGCGCTTTAGAAAGTGAAAGTGTGGAAGCGAGAAAATTGCTGCAGCTATGAAAAGTTGAATTTCTGTGAAATCTCTTTTCTGTAAAATGGCATTTGAAATGCTCGATGTTCCACGTTGTTGCATCTGTGCAGCTTGTTCAGGTTTAATGCCGTAATCAGCTGTAGTGCTTGTGATCGCATTTAATACAAATTGTACTTGCCTTCAAATAGGTAGATTCAGAGGGGTCATAGCTGCTTCTTTCGGAATGAGTTGTGTGTTTGATGTGAGGAAAGATCCGTGCGAAGAGGGCTTTTATTTCCAGTGTTTGTATCATATCTTTACGGCTTTTATGTGTCAGTGATTATGTGTGTTTATGTTTTGGAAGTTCACTGCGCCATGTACTGTTGCACGGAACTGTTGCATTCACAACGTTGTATTGTTCTTTCCTCATCTTTTCGTCCTCTTGAATCTCGATTTAGTTTCTTTTCTTCGTTAACTTGGTTGCAGCATCCATTTTCGAAATGTCGGTTCTATGGCACATATTAATGTTTGCATTCGCATTTTTTGGTTCCATTGCCATTTGTGGGGAGGTGAGGGGGGTAGGAAAGGGGAGAATAGGGGTCTAAACATTAAACGTGAAAGTGTTTAGTACTTTTTTCGCCACTAGGCATGGAATGCTTCTGTTTATACAAACAACTTTATACGAGCTGTAGTTAACTGTTAATATTAAAGGCTTCGTTCAAGACTTGCAGGACTTTTTCACGAAGTTTTTTCTTCAGCAGATTTCTTAAAGATTCCTTTATTGAATTGAATGTTTGCCAGTATATATTCATGATCTTCCTCCCGAGTGAGATTACATCAGTATCTTAGAAATGTTTTTTTTTTTTAATTTGTGATCGTTCAAGAAGTCTGGCCCAATAACTTCTCTGAATGGTTCATCTTTGACGAAGTTGAAGGTTTTCCAGCTTATCAGCGGCGAGTGGGTTGAGGGAGTATACAATTAGCTGTAAAAATTTCGAAGCCTCTTCATACCTATGGCACCATTTCAACAATTTGAAAGACACTATAGTGGGCAACATATTGAATGAACATAAAGCGTTTTTGTTGTTATTTGAAATGGTTGGTTTTTCGTTGGTGAATATGAAACGAGTTACTCACATGTTCCACTGTTCTATATAAAGTTTCTTCTTTTTTTTTCCGAGGGATCGGCGATATCCGGAACACCATTTCCTTATGCTGCTTATATTAGAACCATATGAAGGTTGATAGAACCGTAGGAAGGTTCTCAACGTTTCCGGGATGAAGGTTGATGTGACTTAATTTGTGGTGGTGAATAATTTTATTTACTTCTATCAGCGGTTATATACAGGATGGATTATCTCTACCTCACTCTTCGAAGGTTTATGGGATGCAACTTTTTGAATGGCATGAAACATTTGAAGAATTCCGCAGAATATTTCAGAACTTTCCGTTGCGACGAATGTCTCTCCGAGCCCTTTTTTTGCGTACGAGAATACCTTGGAATAACACGCTCTCCTGGCGTCGTAAAAGAGATTAGCAACCAACTGACAAATCCCCTTCCGATATCGCTTAATAAATGAAGCTAATCAAAGGAACCATTGAAGCTGTTGGCGTCGCCTTTTCATTTTGTGCCTAACGTCACAGTGATGAGAGTTCCTGAATAGTGTTTCGAATAATCCCTCATCTCCTTCCCCCCAAGTTCGAAGAGGGTTTATGTCTCAGTTTTCGTCAATGTTGCGGACGGCACTGAAGGTTTTATCTTTGTCCTTCACCATCCATCACGTTGGCGACTTTTCCTTCAGGGCGCGAATAATTATAAACATGGATAACCACTGTAGTCCTAACCTATGCAGTCGCGACACCGCATATGCAGTAATATACACTGCACTATTTGCTTGGACGTAGGCATCACATACACGGTGCAAATGTTGTCAGGCGTAACCTATCAACATGCGGTGTGTTAAAGTTGTGTTGGTAATCAATCAGTCGTCAGTCTGGAAAAGATGTGGGGTTATATGTGCCACTGCCGATGGAAGAGCAAGTGAGAATGCGTTTCCAGTGGTTTCCATTATCACTCAACGATGTGCTTCGCAGCCAAAGTGTGTAGTGTTACGCCGACATGAACTTTTCGGAACATGGTCGGTTGAGTGTTTGGCTGCCGACTCCTGAAACTTGCTTGCTACATCCGATACCTCAAATACTGCTTGTCGCCTCATTCAAAGGTCAAGCGTGATCAGCGGCCAAAAAACAGCTTAGGTCGAGATAGAGGTACGATTTAACGTGTCGGATTACACTAATTCCGATCACGGTTCGGTCAGATGGGGCCGCTCTACTTGAAGGACGTTTACTCAGATAGGTTCGATTATCGACCTGATCATAGATTTCCACCTGTTTAGGCAATGGTGAGCAGTTGACATACTGAATCATAGTGTCACCCGATTTGCCAACATCATTATAGAACGCATAGCGCTGTGCAAATTTCTTGCGAATTCACGTCTAATTTCTATTAAGAACAAGGGATTCCTCAAAAAATCCCCCAACTTCCGGTTCAGTACATCCCCTCGTTATAGACATCATCAGGCACGAAAACTCGAATAAATAAAAGGATCAGAAACAATTTAAAACACATGAGGATGAAGCGAACTCCTACCATCCCAGCAGACAATGACGTCGGGAAGGATAGTGAAGTACTGGATTGGCTTGCGAAGTTCCACGTTCATCCACTGCTGTAACCCCTTTTTATGGTGGGGCATCCCACTCGCTCATGTACTTGACATCACTTTGCAATATCGATGTTCCCACCTCGACGAATGGAACATTGCAGTTGCAGCGAACATAACTTCAGTATGGCATGTTTGAAAGAATTACCTTCCGGGTTGTTAGGATTTGAGACATGCAAAATGCCTTGGGGAAAGCAGAAGAAAACGATTTCAACTGGAGGGTGCATGATGGACATTGAATAACTCGCTAGAAGTTACAAGTAATGGAAATGACGAACTGAATGGATAAATTACAATGGTCTTGCAAAAGATGAATGCGCAAAATGAGTGTTTATTGGCATTACAGTCCACCGCCAAGCACTAAAATAATAACACCATAAAAGTGCAGCAATATTATAATGAGTAGACGTTGCAATGTGGAAAACGTTGCAACAATGTAGATTCGTTTTACGTTTCTGGTGCACGAAATTACCGCAAACTGTTGCCTAAATGCGCCTAACAGCTCCAACTCTAATTGCAGAAATGAACAGCTCGCTCCTTATTCCTAAGAGTGGCGGATCCTGAAACAGATTCCGAGTTTTTGGACAAGTAGGAGTATCAGAAAATCTGAATGTTGGAGTGAGATATTGAAAATGAAAGCAAAAAAATGCAGACGCTTTATACAGTTTTCGGAAATTTATATGATCGCTATATCGTCTCGTTGTTTTGATTGATTAGGGAATGATACCGCTAAAAATTGCACAATACATATCACTCAAACATTGAATAATAAAGCCGAATAAACGAGGCCAGCGAACTTGTTCAATGAGATTCAACCACACTAATTAGAACTGGCAAGTAGACAGGTGTGCTCTAGTGTTCTCTACTTGACCTTTAATTATTCCTCCTCAGATTATGTTCCTCATCTCCCAACAATCCGCCCTTCCCCCTTCACCACCTCCTCCTTAACCTAATATAAAGTGCTCTATAAAATTTCGTGATACTAATAATAATAATTAAAGCAGTAACGAGCTTATGCTTCTCGGTCTTGGGATATCTTTCGGATCAGAACTTGGATGAAAGAGCATAAATTCTTGTAATTGAGACAGGTCGATCGCCGCCGAACCTGTTTGATCCATCAGAACTTGGATGAAATTTTTCCCTGTAGGCGTACTACTTACAAGTATTTTTCCATTTTTCGCACTTTTTCACGAAACGGCTATCCACCAGCACGCGAAAGCTACATGGGCACAGTGACAACACGCAGAGGAAGAGATGGCGTCAGCTTTGTTGAATCACTTTATGTTATTACGAAATGGATTTTATGGGAGCATCGTGGATATACCGTGGGAGGTCCATATTCGAGAAAATACCAGTAAATTTCGAATAAATCGTTGCAAAGTTTGAAAAATTCATGAGATCGTCAAATACGGATTTGCGGGAGTCAGATTGATTGCTTCTGCGTTTCGTATGTCAGCATAAAAATTGCGGTTAGCGCTCGGTGTCCAATCAGACACAACAGAATAATCAACTCACCGAGAATTTTTGAACAATCCAATCGAGAGGAAGAATTGTGGAAGAAATTTTCTGCGACATTTTTGAAAATTTCTTGAAAATCCCGTCGATTTTAATTATATGTCAATGTCATCGCGAGGTTTTCATCGATCTTCATAAGCATTTTCGTATTCCAATATTAGAGGAGTAAATACTGAACTCCTCGCACTTCCTCCGCATAGAGTAATTTTGAAGCCATTCAGTACTAAATATGTCAAGACATTTTCATTATTAAATAGTCTGAAGTATTTTGATATGTCTTTTTGCATAATGATTACCTTTCGAGGCAAGAGTTAGGAAAGAACTTTTTAAAAGTTTATGCTTTCACTTAAGCTTAAAAGATATACACAAGTGTTTTCCAGCGTTATTCAGATGATGGTCGTTAGCATACAAATAGTAGCAATCTTTATGGGGAGTCAATATCGGACAGTCTTCGTAAAGGAGGGACGAAATGTAATCCGAATGGTGAAACACGTGAAGAACATCACAGTTTATTGGCGTGTTACGGACGCATGCGTAAGAGTTACTCTACCCGTAAGAAATAATTCATAATCGTAACACCACAAATCCTCAAACTTGACTCCTTCAACCAAAACCAGCAAAACCAACAAACAAGAATCACGTAATGTCCGCAAAAGTACGACAAACACGATGGAAACCCAAAAAGTTAGATGATCGTGTTATTCATCGGAAAGTGGTAGTACTGTGTATATGTGAAATCTCGTTAATCTAGTTGTGAGGCACCCGTACAATATGTGCATGGCAATAATAATAATAATAATAATAATAATAATAACAATATATGTAGTTAACGGACTGTCAGGTATGGTCAGCAAAAATTTGAGCGATCGTCGAGGAAGATTATATCACGATTTGCATTGATAATCGCTCACGGCGTTTGAATTTTCTCAGCTTTTCAGGCCTGAATTCGTTCTTGAGGTGAAGTTTTCGATCTAAGAAACTACGGCGATCGTCGTCCATCGATCTCCAAAAGACGTTGCAGTGAATATCGTGGACTTTTGCGGAATTCCCACCAACGTTGCCACGAGTGGGTGCCGATCATGATCCACCATGCCACCACCACATCCTGCTCATTCTGCTTCTAACGATTTTTATCAACCAATCACCAAAATTACAGTTCTGCAGATCTGACCGCCTGGGCAAAGCCAAGGAGGTGGCTTTACCCAGGCGGTCAGATGATTGGCACTAGTTCACTGTTTCCTTGTGTTCAATATTTCCTAACTCAGTTAGTTTAATAGCGGCGTTGAGTTTGTAGAACAGCGAAACGGATGAGTGCTCACTGTGTCCATAGTCGACCTCTGTCGGGTATTATTACTCCTTACATAAAAACGATGCGCAATGCTACTCGATGAGGCGCCTGCTGTTTGAGTACCTGAACATGGCGATGAAAAACGGAATCAAATAATCTTCGAAACATGGCAACACTATTTCAAATAACCACAGCGGCCTTTGCATAAGCTAGCCGACGATAGCCGCATATTACATCGCAGGTGACTTAATGTATGCAACAACATTTCAGGAGCTATTAAGGGGAGTTTCTTCATTCTTAAGACATCAATTCTTGTCTATGAGTCACAATCACTGTAACAGGCTTTCTGTGGGTTGATGGTAAGATATGGTGATTAAAAATCAGAAATATAGCGTTTCTCTGATCAGCCAGGCTAGAAGCGTCGAGCACATTTCAGAGAATGCCTCCAACGAGGAACAAAGCTCCCAGGAGAAAAATAGCCAGACGATCGAGCGAGTTTTCCGAGCAAAGTGTCCCCACGCTCGCAATGTGACATGTGTTCTCGAATCCGGATTGTGGTTGGCTTACATGGGAATAGGTATCAATGACTATGAGATGAGAAACAACGACCAGAAGGAAAAAAGATCACAAGGGCAGGAAAACCTTGTAAACTACTGTCGTTCGCGTTAATATATGCTCGTTGCACATAAGCACTGCTCGTCGACCTAGGGAGTCCGCTTGCGCTTGTGCTTACACTGTTCACCAGATACGTGACTCGTTGTGACACGAATTACTTGGGGGGTTCATACGCGGCTGATAGTCATCACCGACAAAAGTGGTCGACTGCGATGTGGGAATTGCAAACCCCCTTCCTAAAGGCTCCGTCTTAACTGTGATGTAGCGATAGGTTGGCTGCAACTGCTGCTGATGCAGTATCCGTTGTTCTGCTACCGGCTGCTGTGTGACCGCACCTGCACCGACTGTTGCTGAGCTCGCAAGCTGCATCGATTGCATACGCGGTTATTGCAACTGTTGTGACTAGCCTGGAAAAGCTAAAAATATGAGCTCATACGAGTATAACTCGGTATCAGTTACTGTTGCACCATCTCTCAATCACGCACACGCCTTGTGAGCACATCCCATACTGCCAAACTACATCCGTGACAGAGGCCCACGGAGTGAATGAACGAGCGTAATTTATGACGACGGTTAACAGCTCTACTGATGAAAGACTGAAAATATTTCTTGGATTTGTCCTCTTCTTAGTTTTCTACGAAGTTGAGGAACTTGTTCAAAAATTGCGAGTCTGCAAAAACAAGTTTTTCTGGCAACAGTACAGCAATTTTTTGAAAAAATAAGTATCAACAGACTTCGTTCAGAAATAAAAACAATTGCTACACACATTGTGTTAGCTGTCGCACATCAACACTTCAGCGAAAGCACTTCCTTCGAAATCCATCTTCATCGCGCTTTGTGAACATGACACAAGCGCATATAACTGCCACGACACCAATTAAAAGCAATATTTGGTCTTCAAAAATCGCCTCTCTCAGTGGAAAAACTGGCGAAATAAGTTTCCGACAAATCATGTGACCGTTATGAACAGAAGACCTCATTGATACGTTAGCAGATTAATCACATCCTCAAGTTGCTTACAAAAAGTGACTGGAACCACTCCAGGCAGCAAGCGAAAAAAGCCCTGGCGATGCACACTACTCACTTCCTTCCCTGCTGCCTCAGGGCACTTCATGACAGTTTCGCGCGTGCACTTAAAAAAAGAACAACTTTAGAGTATCACCGACTATTTTGGTTGTAAACCTTCACAAAGGGTACCCAATAGGCACTGTGATGCATGAAGTGATATCTGAAACTGCCTATACGGAAAGACAGGAGGCATCCGATAGCAACGCGCCCTCCACGGACGTAGCTTATAAGAAGATCCTGCACAAAAACCCCAAAGATGAGATTTAGCATTGATCGAAGAATTGTTAATGTGCGCCATTCACCTTGAACAAGTAACTTCTACAACTTTTACTGCTAGTGCGATCAAATTCTTTGACCTTGTAAAGTAGACCCCTCGAGTTTGCGCACTCAAAACATGAGTGGCAAACTTTTGCGAATAACGGATAATTTTCAGAAGACTTTCATTCGCCTCATCTTATGGTTCGCTAAGCTGAATTATTAACAGTCACCGTGCTCAAATTATCACTGGATGATTTATATGTCGAATCCGATCAGAAATTAGCTTTGTATAACGAAACTAGTGCTCAGGTTTTATTCAAAGTAACATGTGTTGCGCGCCCCACGATGAGCGAAGATATAGCGACAGAAAAAAGAAAATTTTGCGGAACTACAGAGGGAATATTTCGTACATTGGCTTATGGGTGCGTTGTCGATGTGATTCGGTTGATGATTTTCGACGAAGAGTTGTTGAGCACTTTACGCACTGCCCCCGATGACAACATTGAACGTTTGCAATGTGGTGATCTTCTTCGAAGTAGCGTCACATGAAAGCATCACTATAGCGCAAGCGTTCATTGTTTTAGCGTGCGCGTGCGCCCTCTCCCGCCTAAAGGAGGAGTCAAAAGTTTCTAGCTTTGACTGCTTCTGCTGAACTCAGAACAAAGAAGTTTCGTTGTAATCAAATACAACACTACTTTTCAGTCTTCACATACCTCCCACAGACAGATTTCAAATTCTTTACCTATTCGAAAAGAAGTTATCATCACTCAGCCCAAAATAGCCTTCAACGGCCAAGTTGTAGGTCGTCTTCACCCATTAAGTGGACCTTTCAAAAACGTTGCTTAAGTTTCCCAAAATATATTCACATTCAATTTTAAACTCGCTGAAAGTTTATGAAAGGCAACCTGACGCAGCGCCCTCAAGCAGCTCAATTCACGGACAGAATCCAGCTGCTGTTGGCTGTTGAAAGCTACANNNTCCAGCTGCTGTTGGCTGTTGAAAGCTACAGTGAATGGCGCGATGAAAGCTTTCTTTTGAACGGGTTCAAATATTCTCAAATCTTGATGCGAAAAGTGCACTGAAGCTAGATGAAGCTAGGTGATACCTGGTCCCACCACGGTTTTTCAAGCTCTCTGGGAGCAGTGAACGCCGGAAACTACATGGCAATCTTGCACGCCGCTCTCCATCTGTTTTTTAGAAGTGCACATGTCGGCTGAACAGGTAAAGCTGGTTTCGGGCACTACTACCAATGAGCCACTAATCGCATCACAAAATAAGTGTCCAGTGATCATCGAAACGACTGCGAATGCAGAATATGCTCCGTACTTTCACTACAATCCAGTATAATGACTACTCGCATGAAGACAATTAACCGTAGCAAATCTAACGGTGCACCCAACGATCTTNNNAACAGGGAAAAGTAACTTTCAGGAAGACATCACGCCATGGTCAAAATAAAGTGATGAATATACAATGAACAGCACCTACAACACATTCTACACTCACAGATTTGTCTACCATTCATAAAACTGCTACTCAACGGCATCATTTAAATTTTTTCCAATCCGAGATAAAAATACTTTGATTCGGAAGATAACTTTACCGGTCCGAGTGTACCACTCAAGCCCACGCCATCTACCTTTATGTGGCATCGATATAGGGACTGACAAAACCTAAGCAATAGCCAAAATCTTCGACGCACAATTCCAGGGCGAGGTTGGGTGCAGACTTCACACGTGATATTCGGATGTCTTGACCGCCCCGTCATCTGCTGATTATGATGACTACGGCCCTTTTTCATTGATACTTTATAATACTTAACACATGTTCTCAGTGCTAGAATAAACGCAGAATGACCTTTGTCTGTATGACTCTGCGCACAACGTTCTACAATCCGCGCTTTCAAAGCATGTCTAGATTCACCTACGTGCGTGGATTTTCGAATGGGCACAGAGTCACACTAATTTTATTCCGGAATAAGATGTTAAAGT
>JAARMF010002150.1:0-18358 GCA_022844705.1 Toxascaris leonina
CAATCAAGTGATCAAGTGATCAATTTCAGACAAAGAAAAAACATCATAGCAAAAAAAGGAACCTCATAGTTCCGAGCATTTTCCCGAGGCTAGGCAGACGAGAGAGAAGGAAGTTCCGAAGAACTCTCCAACAACGGATTCCAACTTCTTTCCTGAGGGAAAAGGAAAGTGTAACTAAATCTTCGCGGAAGTACAGCAAGAAGATAACGTTTAGGAAGAATACACATTAGAACTACAACTATAAACACAGGAGTCGGTAGCTCAGTGGCACAGCCTTCACCTGTCAAGCGAAGAGACTCGGGTTCGATTCCCGGCTGATTTCCTAACGGGTCGCCAGGAGGCTGACCACCAGGCGTTCCAGAAATCTGGTCAAAACAGCCATGTGTGGTCGTCAGCTGCATCGATAAGGGGATCGATGGAACTACAGCTGTCTCTGTATCTTTTTATAAACATTTATGCGTGATGAATCCCTCCTATCTGTTCGGTTCGTCGCACCGAAGCTGTAAGCCGTTGCGATTGAACAGCTCATCAATTTCACTGACAGCAACCAGGTCTTTTCAACATATGAAACCGATTTCCAATAAACGAACGTAGGCTGCTATTTATGAACAGAAAATTCACAAACAAGAAGGCAAGCAAATTTCTTCTGCGCAGTTGCGCATCTCTGAGGATCACGCATAAACCACTATATGAACCTCCCTTGATCCTACGCCTGCCTCCTCTCCGATTTCAAAGAATCTGAGCAGTTTCTACAATAATTTCAGAAGAAAACTTATGAGTTGCCAACTACAAAAATTCAACAGCCGCCAACATATATTTTTGCCTCAAAAATTTTCGTCAAGCTAATGCTTTCATCCTGCACAGAAGTGCTCACTCATTTCTCATTTTAAGGCATTGTATAGCGTGGCGTGGCCTGGCTACCAGCTCCTTCACATGTGGTCAATTCACATCAAATTCATAGAAATGCGCGGGTACTGATTTTAAGTTTAACTGCATCACATGAGCTTCGATGTTTGGAACCTTAGAGTTGGAGGTGTCACAACAATACATTTCCCATACACAAATCTAGATTCCCCTTCCTGATAACAGTACCTAGAAACATCTGAGATATTAGACAGAACAAAAAGATTACCAATCGCTATCGGGCCTTGACGTGACTAGATTGAGGATAGTTAAACAAAAGATATGATTTTCCCCTGCGATTGGTCCTGATAGCTTTACGAAAAAATACACCACATTCTGCTTGTCTGCGAATATTTCGGTCATCATCACAAAGCTTGAATGGTTTGAAAAAGGAATGTTCAAAAAACAAGAAAACCTTGCTAGAATGAGACAAACAACCTACCAATAACAAAGGGGAACTTGCCCAGCGACCACTGATGTGCAAATTCCATGCTGCAAAATTTCCATTAAATAAGCAAAGAAGGAACAGATTAAAATGGCGAGAATCTTGTTAAAATGAAAACAATTCATTAGGGAAGCATAAAACAATCCATTCTTCGTACTTATGCACCATCCAATGGTCGCGATTGTCTGTTACAGTCAAGAAACTAGTACCAGTAACAATAAAAATATTTTTGAGTTTTGCCCTGAACATCATTTTAGGGCCTTCATATACAAATGGAGCCCCGATTTCACTCGTAATTGTCTTCAGCCGTAGAAAACGACGACGGGCATGATCGTTTATGGAACGTTGCATCGCGTTTCTCATTTCGCTTATGCATAAATTAAGCTGCCTCATCCAGTGGTAAAAAAACTGATGGACTTTCAGCACGTTATTATTGCTGATAAAAGCCGAAGTCACAAGCAGGAAAATCCAGAAGAATGAAAAATAAAACTCTACTAGATGCATAATAGATTATCCGATGCACAAAGAAGTCTCAGCTCTCAATCAGTAAGCAAGCCATCATCACTGCCAATCTCTAACAATAGAAAATAGACGAAAGCACAAATAGTTTTCATTCTCGGATCACATAAAGAAATCAGAACTTAAAGCTGCCAATGTATCGTGAAAAATGAACGACATGCAAAAGAACAATGCGCTCTACTTCTGCAGGTACCAATTTTAGTACGACTTGAGAAAGAAAACAAAAATCGCTGTGCAAATCAGAACAAACAAGACGCTGAACCGACTGTTAATATATACCTGTTTGAATCAAGGCTCCCTCTTCCTCCCAAACTGTCACTAGACGCTTTATACAGGAAAAACCCATCTCAAGCAGTTGAGCCATCTCAACGAAAACCCATCTCATAAGTAGTATTCTACTGACAAATTTATGCCAACCTCAATGGGCGCATTGGTTCCATATTGATAAATGCGAGCTTTAAGAGAACCGTTTTTCGATTTTCCTTCGAGAGCATAAACACTTTTCCATTCTAAAATGAAATCGATATGCCCAGCCACATCGTAGTTAGCATCAATGCTCAATTTCTGACCATTTAATTCAATTGAGATTCAAACAAACTTTTCGAAATCCCCCTCTCCGAAGAGTTGCAAAACTAGCATGGTGAACTTGCATATTACACCACTTAAAAGTTTTGATAGCATTGCAAAAACATTTAAGCAGAGTCCATAATTCCCGCAACTGACGAATCCATAATTGGCTGTGTTAGATGATGACTGCCGAAGAAATGCGGAAGGAACTGCTATTTGGCACTTAAGAAATATTACAAGTTCACCTTGTTTTGTAAAGATTCTCAAAACTATTATACCGCATCCTATCGTATGGATGCTCATAAGAAAATAGTCGCAATGACAGCATACAGATATGGAGAATTATTGCATTAATTCTAAGATGTCATTTCGCATTCGTATGTTCCCACTGCTCTCTTTTACATCGACTCATTATAAAGCATCACCAGAACTCTATCTACGTTACACAAGAAGCTACCTCACCACATACCGCTAAATATCGGACCCAACTTCAGATCAACTCTCCTCAAAAAAAGGTAATCGATTCAAGATCAAAGCTTATTCAAGATCCAAGCAAACTACTTATATGAAACTAACCGATCCTACATAAGACCCACCATGGCGAAAATTTTCCGCAGTTTTGCTTAGATGCCACAAACATTTTTCTGCAGTGGAAAATTTCAAACATGGTGATTTAGATCAACAAATCCATGGTAGTACAACCTGTACGATATATTGGAATGGCGAACTCGTGTCAGCATGACGGACACGCGAATGGAGTGACGAAATTAGCTTTGGCATATGCGTTGCACCTCCTTCGGCTTCCAAATTTGGCTTCGATTTGTACGCTGCAGATATGTCCATATCGCGCACCAACTTTGACGAGCGTATTGACGATTCGTCTGCATGCGATATCAAAGCGAGCAATTCCTAATTAAAGTCCGATCAGTCAATGGCACAAATCAGTTCGTTATTCAAAACGAAAGGATCAATTGCACAAAACCAGAGTGAATTTTTGATACGATGAAAGATTTTTGATTCACCAAATAACGATGAGCGAAAAACAACAAAAACTTTGGTTCCCTGTCCGGAAGTAAAGTAGATTCCCGTTCACAACAACTGCACATTCCAGGTTCCATGTCAACATAACGTTCCTAACTTTGAATTTTAATCAACACAATACTTCAATCTTGAATTATGTTGTAACCAAATAATGTCAACGTAGCCGAATAATATGAAATATTCTAGAAACGACAATACTTCACTTACTGGAATAATGCCACGTCCAGAAAGCTCTAATCGAAGCAAGTCCATTTATGGCATGAGGACTATTTAATTTCAGCAGAACACGAGTGCAGCATCGCTTTGAGCATGGAGAATCATACAATCCGCGAAAATATACATCATGCAACATAAATCTACAGCTAGTGACCTAATAAAAGAGTTCGTCTTCTTCAATAACCTGAAGAATTAGGCAAGCAGAACCTGGTCGGTGTGAGTATATACTTGACAGCTTTGCCTCATTCTTGTAGTCAACATCTTGCGCTATATCTATCTAGCTTCAGCAGTCATATCACCATATAGTGCTAACTCTTTACCGACTCACGAAACCACACTGCGATTAGAAATTCATTCCTAGCAATTACATCTATCTCAATGTTGAAGACTCCAACTGAAAACTAATGTCTAACTGTCATGGACGTTAAAATGCAGTGTGACAATATAGACGCCTCAAACGAAACCTTGTGTGCCGACTTACGAACTACTGCAGACTTAAGAAATTGTTGCCCCATTTTCACTTAAAAGAAGCAGTAAAAGTGAGAAACTTCCGCCAGGAAGAGACACTAGAATAAGAAAAAGAAGAGAACTACTAAAGCTACAATGCCTTTTTTTCAATTGAACAGGTCCGAGATGATTTTCCACCAAGATTGCTGCCTGAACTGTTCATAGTCTTCTAGATGTTTTTAATATGGAAGTCAAGGCTAGGATGCATACTACTGATGTACAGCTGCTCTATTCATCCCACTGCAAACAGTTCCACTGGACGGAGATAATGAGCGGAAAAGATCGGAATTAATGAATCCTTGAAACATCCCACCTGATGACTTCAAAATAATGGATGCTGGATTCGACAAGGCAGCAACCAGCTGAGTTCAACCAGGAAAAAATTGTGCTCAACTTATAGGAAGTTGTAGTCTAGAAGTGGAATGGAAGACTACGACTGCTCGATGACGGAAATTTGACTTCTCACACAATTTTTCAGAAACACAAATTCCTGTTCCAAAACGGTTCACAACTTCGGAATTATACTCCCACAGATATAACCCCTCGTGTTCCTCATCTCCTAGTCGCACGCATCACTATGTTGATAATTAAAATTTTCTCTGAAACAACTGGAAATTCTGCTAACAAAGATCTCGAGCTATCAACCACATCGCTCTGAAGGTCTTTAACTTAAGTAGGCATGATTGCAACTATGCCGTTGTGTCAAATCGGTCAACGGAGAAAAATAGCTGAAAAAGTATCGACTCATCAGATCATGGTAACATCTACTTGAAAACTCTTCTGCAAGAAGAGCTTTCGGCCCAATTCGAAAAGAGTACTATATAGTGAGAAGACCCAACAGTAACATAGGACACTGAGCTACAGCTAGCTTCCTCAAAGCATATTTGATGAATAAGTGTACGTTTACTAATAACCATCCAACCGATAACGAATTCACTTTAATCGCCCATCGTCCATATGCGATGATAACCGAATGGAACTACGTAACAAACTTCTGCACGGCACAAGACGCCAATTATTGCGACGCATTGGCAGATGAGTTCCCTCTCTACTCTTCACTGGTGGAAAAACCATCACTACTTAGGGGATTTTCCCTCAGAGGAAATAAGCCAATTCAGGTTTCCGGAACGAATTTGAAGACCTCGAAATCGTTAACGCACCATGAAAACATATGCATAATTCCACTGCCTGATATCAAACAATTATAAGTGAATCATATTGTCTATGTCTAATCTATGGCCGTGCAAATTTTACCCATTCATACCATATGCCAAAAAAAAGATGTGAACAAACCTACTTGGCATAGTTTCTTGTCGACGTCGGTTTCCAACTGATTTACAAAATCCAATGGCCCAGCTCGTCTCATTCTTTCGAGCTCGAACGGAATCATCAAAGTCTCACCATCGAAATTCGACAACGCCAGCACTCCATCACGTATTTCACAAACATCGCGTAAGCCCGGAAAGCATTCTCGTTTGAGAATTCTTATGCTGCAATTGACAAAGACTTCGACAAAGACCAACTCAAACACTTAGCGAGACTCAAACTCTTAGAGAGCTAGTTATAGTCGTGATATTGATGACTACAAGCGTTTGCGACCACCCTAGACAAGCGCTGCTGCAAAGCCTCAAAACAACTTCATGTGTTAGAGCATCTTTTGAAAAAATCACTTATTCATGAGCATACGAACACAACCTCCCCCTTTCTCTTTCCCGTGTGTTTCTCTCTACAGATTGCAATCATTAAACCAACCCCAAATGAGGCTGAGATTATTGGTATTTCTAAGTGTTCAGCTCCGAGAAAATGCTTCATTGCAATCGACTTCTATGATTGAAACAACAGACATGGCAGTACTTGTACCACATAGGCAACAAAGACCTTGGAATGAAATCGCCCTAATCTCCGTTAATTTATGCCGGGACAATATTGTTAGATCGAAAGACTGTTCTTCTGAATCAATTCTTTCTTTCTTCTCACAACAGTAGACACAAAATCAACCACTATAATCTTCACCCGTTGAAAAAGCCACTGCCAATGTCACATATTGCTTTATGGTCTTCTTAGCTTCCTTTTCACTATTTCGCCACCGGCCTCTTCTACGAAGAATTTCTAATATAAATTTCGAACCTTTTTGTGATATGAATATCAGAAAGAAGCTTGAGAAGATCTCCATCCGACAGAAAGCACATCCGTGCTGATGAACGTCGCAATAGATCAAGATAGCATCGTACTCCCTAAAAACACTCCACTATTCGGAAGTGAAATACGACTACTTCGACAATTTCACGCCACGAATAAACTTAGTCCCTAATGAGCACCAATGCCGATTGGGGAACTGCCAAGAGCAATCCTACTTCTGATCTAAAAAGGGAACGAAGTGCTGTAAAACGACAACGTAACGATCATCAGTGAATGAATGAGGAATGTGCACTTCCCCCCGCTCTTGGGAAAGTATCAATCGATGCTTTTAAAACTTGGAAAATTCTGAAATTCTTTCTCACTTAGGGTAGCTGGCAAGCAGAGTGGCGTGAGGACCACATTGGATGGGAAAGGAGGATTCATGAGCTCTTCTGTGTCCCAAATAACAATCAAAGTCTTCCTCTAGCTGCGGGATATTTCCTTCAAAATAAAGAACACTGCTCCAATGTCCCTTGGAAGAAGGTTGGAACTCTGGTCGATACGATTCCGTGGACGTTCTGTCCATTGGTGAAACTCCACTGTGAAGGTCCCGCGCACTTGCTGAGGATTGGGAAAGAATATTACGGCCAAGGAAGCCGACACATCTGAAGAAATGAAAACGCATTCTGACTTTTCAGTGCGATTGACAATGTATATAGCCTATAACCTCGCTTCTAGGATTTAAGAACAGCAAATATTATAAGCGGATATTAAGAATAGAGCAATTAAGAACAAACTAATCATTAAAGCCGCCTTGCCTTGCGAAATGCTCGAATATTAAGAAGAGAAAAGCAAATGAATGAACGTGACACTAACAGAGATCATTGTACCGATGAGTTTATCGATAATACGAAGCCAACATCGTACATGCTTCCATTCACGAATGCTGATCACCAAAGGGTCGACTGCCACTCTTTCTGCAATCCATCGATAGTCATTCTTCAGCTACATAAAATTTCATAGTAACCCGAATACACGTACTTCACGAGAATACAATAATTACTGAATTTTTGGGTTAGAACGATAGCTAAGTAGTTTATGTCGCCTCACGTAATAACCACACTTTCCAAACTGTATCAAACGACCATATTCAATCGACTATACAAAGACCATTTCGACGTCCATATTTTGATCTAAAAATTTAGTAGGATCAGCAATTTTTCTCGGCTCGAAGTCGCCATAAATATATCAATCAAAATAGTAAGAATCGCATGTAAATGTCAAAGAAATTGAATAAAAACCTTTCCACTCACCTCTGTGATCTTTTGCCCAACGAAATGAATAGGGTGATTTTTAATCAGAAATGGATAAGCACACCTACCGTCCTCGTCAGCCAAATGGCGAACATTTTTGGCGATGACATCAAAGAGCACCAATTTCTATTTAGACCTGCTTCGATATTTGCCAAGTATGAAAAAGAAAGAGCTGCCGGCTCGAAAGAAATTTCAAGACCTCAAAACTCAGGAAACAACGGTAGCGAACAAAAACGAAATAACCGGGCATATAATCGCGTGCCGCTTTCAGTAGACTTAAATTTGCGCAAAGAGAACCGCAAAGAATTTATGCAATTTCCGCTCCTTTCTGCACTCAAAAATAGCGAAGAATGTTGGAGGAAAATATCTCCTCAGAGAAATATTTCTACTGCTATTGGAACAGATTTTCAAATGGGCAAAATTTTCACCGGCATCTTGAGCTGATCGACGCATACATAACTGAAATCAAGCTGAATACTATGAAGATAGAATAAGCAAAGTTTTGAACCACGGTTCCCTAATAGTATTAGCGCAATTAGTATGAATAATATATGTTCAGCTGACGTGGAGTTTAGCGAGAACAGTTGCCGTAACACTCTAAGAACTCGCGCGACGCTCTTGCAGATCTTGCTGAAAATAACCGTTGTTTTCCTAGCCTCTTATGCAGTTTCGCATTTTTCTTTACCACGCTGCTGCCAATTTGTTGTTACGACTTTTTATCAATTCTCTTCTCACTTTCGTCGTTTTTCCCAGATCATATTAATACGACAATCCTCGTAAAGGGTCGTGACCCTCACTCCAACTACAGGCGAAACGAGAATGTGCTGCGCTTAGGTAGCCCGAATTCATCGATGAACGGACAGTCTGGCTTCACACATACTGCAAACAGTTCCGAGTAGTTCAAAAAACCCTATTCTCACCAGTTGAGGAACTACAGAGCACTGATACAGTTGAAAGTAAAAATCCATGATTGTGACCACACGGTGACGACAACTCATAGCTGACAGTTCCGTTGAGAAAGTTTATACAATCAAAAATGAAAACGCTCACACCTGCAAACTTTTTCCAATATTTCGCACATCTTCGAAATTCCGCAAATTCTTTCGGCATTCTCTCTGATGAGTTACGCATCACGCTTGCAAGACGTTTCCAATGCGTCAGACATTTGTGCCAATCAGTAAGGATCGACAAAACATGATCGAGCTGTTCAGTCCAATTCCTACAAGCGATCAACTTTGTTTCAGAAGCTGATCAGCGACGCCTTTCCGGGGACTATTACACAGAAGAAGCCATCAGAATGTCTTTCTAAGCACCCTGTCAAAATTGCACGGTCGATAGCTAAACGAGGCGAACAAAAAACGAATTATAAGTGAAACAACCTGATTTTAACGATATTCTATGACAGTGCGTTGAGATCGCTTCTGCAACGTTAATAACATGATGGAACAAGGCTTACAAACATGTACCATATAAACTGCTTCAATAAATAAATAAATAAATAAATAAATGTATGCTTTAGGTAAGCAATGAGCATTTATAACCAGTGACATAAACATAAACATAAATAAATAAACATACACTCTTTTAGCACTTGACGCAGTGAAAACGGCATCTTCTGGCGCCCGTGAAGCACGTAACGTTCGTAGATTCGCATCTGCGATTCTAATCAACAGCTCGAGGTTTTCAGGCAATGCGATTTTCCAAAACGAGGAAACCTCCATAGCGAACATTGCCTGAACATTACGAATATTTGTGCTCAATATGTGCAAGCAATGATAAGGACGATTGAGCAAACTGCTGATATCCGATCAGTGACTGATGTTACAGCATCATGGAACTCCCGTTATTGAGAACTGAATTCTTCCAAGCTCACTCAACATAAATCCCTCTTCATTGACCTTAGTTTTCATAAAGTTGGTCCGGATGGCACCAGCACCTTTACCAAATAACTTCTAACTATTTCTCCCAGACAATTATTAAAAGCAAAATTAAAAGTAGCCAGATTACCGATCGTTACATAGGGCAAACCTGCAAGCAGAAAAAAGCCTCTAATATCGAAAGGGCTGGCAAATGACGGAGTAAATAAATAAATAAATAAATAAGTAAATAAACAAATAAATGAATAAATAAATAAATAAATAAATTCAAGCAAACGCAGTAAACGAGATAAAAAAAGATAGCTAATAGAAGATTGCGCTAGAGAGTCGCATACTACACAGAGATGATGATATGCAAGCAAATATCGAAGCAAATCGCTAAGTACCAATGCCTCCCTCCCTAAAGTCTCATGTAGATATTGCTGTCGACAAAATAACCAATGAAACTCTCACCGACCTCTTGCCAATACGTTGAAATCGCAGTGAGCTGATCGGAAACAACACCTTCACGTTCAGCATTGTAGGCGATTGGCTTTAGCTGATTTATAAATACATCCAAACCTAATTCGCAGATCTGTGCCACAGATGCCTCCTTATAACGTGATAAATCATAGCCTAAATTCATGAATCCATTATTCACATACTCTATAATGTGATAAATATGCCACATGTTTCTTGAATATAGTATAGCGAAATGTTCTTTGTTAAACGATGATGAATTTTCCAGCATAGTGCGAATTCAGCTTCCAAGGGGATCAACAACGGGGCGATAGTTGCGCACGATGCACCAATGTCAACACCTACTATCGCTTCGATGAGTGAAAATATGGCTCAAAATAGTTCAAACCTCCGACGACACCTAGAAAACGACCCTCATTTAAAAACAAATCATTAAAGTTCGGTCATGTGCCGATCGCAGAGCTGCAAACAGGACCGCAGGAAGATACAAGAATAAATTCATACATAGCCCGTATGTCCGACTGTGCTTCTTAACCGGTTTCTATTTGCCATGCTCGCGTAATGAGCCTGTATTCGAGGTAGGAGAGGTAAAGAAGCGGTGCGAGAAGAGAAAGTGAAGGTGTGGCATGATCTCTTAATACCTGTAAAATCAGCAACAAGTACTATGCACATTCTCATGTGCTAAGGAATGAACCGTACGGGACAGTAGCACTGTGTCTGTGAAACGATCACTATTTTCACTTTTCCATTTACTGGGAAGATTTCCCACTGCAAGCCTTTTTTCAGAAGGAATCTTATAGGCGAATGTGAAAGAGATGCTTCAGGAGAATGTTTCTGTCCGTAAAAATTTATGTTCAAGATCGGCTTACCATACGAAAGGAATGAATGAGTGAAATTTGTACTCACCGACAATTTCCGACATTCGCAACCAATGTCGTTCCATGAAACGTGGACATGTCATTATTTCGAGGACGGCAAAACTCTTTTTGAATTTATCGGCTTCGTTCCGTGCCTGAAGTATGCAAATTTAGAGGTTTCCTAAATGAAAATAGCCGTTTAGGGCTAACCTGAATCATATTACAGAATCATTTCTTCGCTTCCTAATTCTAGATAAACTTGCCCGGAACCTTTGCACATATATGGCCCGAATTTTGACAAAATTCACTAAACAAGATGCAAAGGAACCCACAACAGCCCATATATCGCTCCTCTCCCTCCCTCCCTTTCCCTGCCCTCAGTTTTCACTTTAGTACCTTGCCGATTCCTGACAACGAATACAAGCATTATTAAAGGCTCTTGTATCAAAATCGTCTTCCTTTCCACGATTGCCTCGCTTTCAGCCCCCATTGCAGAACCATCACATTACAAAAATTTCATCCCTGCTATTATCCGTAATCAACATTTCACAGTCCTGAATATACTATAAATGGAAATACTTCCAATCTTCAAGCGAATATAAACGGCGTCAACAAGCTTCAACAACACTGCAAAGATCAAGCCTACAAAGCACATATAAAAGTCAATAGTTGTTTCACCATATTAACGGATCATTGCGCCTACTGCGATACATTCACCATCACAGGAGCAAAATACCGTCGTTCATGTCCCTCAATATCTACTCCTATGCAATGCATCACGCAGCCTTTATAATCATAGATAAATCACAGAATATGCTATAAGAAAAAAATTGCTAGCCCTATATCTCTGAAAGAATTGCGATTCTTCATGTAGATAACCTGTAGAATGAAATGTTTTGCGGCTTTTTGTGTGCCAAGCAATCCCTCAAGCGATGAAATTTCTTCAATATGCTCGTCGACCAATTTGCGACTACCCTCAACATCTGCATCGATACGCCTTCGTGAAAAAAATTCTCTGCAAAATGTTATGCGAACGTTCAAGTGACCAGAACAGCCCTGAAACTCGATTATTCGCACATTGAACGGTAAAACATTTAAATTATAACATCCACTGACCGCCATGCTGTGTCGTCCTATTTCATCAGTGATCCTGAGTTGAATGGCAATAAAACGAGAAACCTGCCTAAGACCCCTTCAAAGACGAATGCTATTCACGATTGGCGGCAAAACTGATGACGACGGACAGCAGTGAAATCCGGAAATGAAATATTGAAGCAAGCCGATGAACCATCTTATAAGAAGTGGAAAAACAAAGTCACAGTCGAGTCGAGTCCACAAGATGTGCGCAGCAATGAAGATGAAAAGCAATGAAGATGCCCAATCAGCAAATATCCCTAAAAAACAATGCCTAGCAAATCTGCGCTAGATCCATCAATCCACTTGATACCAATACTGCATGAGACAATAACGCACTGCTGAAATTGCTGGAAACGCTGAGTGCTTTTGAAGAGATCCGACATTGCCGTAACGTCCTTCATCAACGCTCGTATTCTCAGAATCTCCGTCTGAGGCATATCCACTACCTGAAATCATCATATTTCACTAAAAGTGCGGAAAGGATTTCAGATAAGCCAGCAAGACTGTTTACGAACTGCCTCAATCTCTGGCTTATAAAAACAGAAACATGAATATCAAAAATCAGAGGTAAACAAATGCCACTCTCGAGTAGTTGTAGGAAAGAGAAAAGAACGAGGAGCTCAGACGAAAAATTAGGGGAAGGGAGCGCCATCGATGACGCGACTACGGCAACCGTCAACCATTTCACACGAAACTCTGCATTTTAAGTTCATGTATTTTAAGTTCTTGCATATCCAGTTCCCGCATAAACTCACTTTTGCACGTCACATAAACTGCATCCCTGCAAGACGCAACATGGCACATAGACAATTACAACAACTGACAGAGAATTGAAGAATTAAGACAAATGAATAACAAGCCAATTAGCTATACAAATGGTGCCACACTCTGCGGCTGCTGCAATCACCTCTAATGGCATCACCTACAGAATGATTAGCTCAATCAAGGTACAGATCTTCCGTATCTGAAGAAACATTTTCCAGAAGAAAATCCCAAGAGCATCAGAGGATCTAATTGTCTATTCTTAGGCATAATATAACATGCTTCACGCAGATGACAATAGGAAGAGAAATATAGAAATTGAGCCGCCTCTAAAAATCTCGACACTCAAAACGCTCAAGATTACTATCTCAGGCACAGACCCTTGCAAAAATTCCGACTTCGCTACTTCAACGCAGTGCAAAGGTGGCAATGGGTCAAGAAGGCTACGCCAGCGGAGCTTCGTGCTCTGGCAGGTTCTTACCAAGCTGGACAGGCTTCTTGTGGGTACCAGGGCGATGATTACGTACCTGATACCTATGGGTCAACCCGGCTAAAGCGAAGCGGTGAAAAGGCCTGCTCGCCTGGGCAGCGGGGTGGCGTCACTTATTGGCTACAACAATGCAAAACCACGGGCCTCAGTACCCTGCAGGGCAATCGAACCGTCCTACGACGGCGGGGCGGACCTCGAAACTCCAGAGGTTGATAATTTACTTCGCAAAAATGAAGCAGCGATATCAACACACAATATCTGATATATTCATCAGGCAGCATTAAGGCGTGAACTGTCGCAGGAATTCTCCGACCGTATGAAAATAGGAGTCGATGCAGAGGTCAAATACGATCCGATAAGCCATTTGAGTATCTAAGTGTTTCAGATGGTGCTAGAAAGGACTAGCGAAGCTGGATGATCAACATTATCTGCCGCTGATTATTGAAAAAGAAATAAACGAAAACCTCGATCACTAAAAAACAAAAACAAAAACAAAAAACAACGAACCCGTTCGAAAGCGTTTAATGAATCCACTTCTGCACACAGCTGCTCCACGATGGGTACGATTGAACGCATATGCTCCAGGTATTCCGCTACATCGGTTGGGTTGGTAAATGTTTGAAGTAGCTTGAGATGCTCCACGGATTCACCAACCTTTGCCAACAAAGCCTTCTGACGACCCTAAAGCAAAACAAACAGATTCTTCGCCAATCTTTTTTACAGCCGCGTATTGCAAATCCCTGCATGCAGATTTGTCGTAGATAATCCTTCAATCACCTTCACAGTATGCGACATCAACAGTCCTCCAGTTACCTTCACAGCCCTTCAGTTACCTTCACAGTCCTTCAGTTACCTTCACAGCCCTTCAGTTACCTTCACAGTCCTTCAGTTACCTTCACAGTCCTTCAATTACCTTCACAGTATCCTTCAGTTACCTTCACAGTCCTCCAGTTACCTTCACAGTATCCTTCATTTACCTTCACACCATGCGATATTAACAGCCCTTACTCATCCTTCTCCTAAAGCCGGAGGCCGTGGTTTTTGTACTCAAGGCTCATAGCAGCAACAGCTCCAAATAATCGCTCTCCTGATGCTGCGATTCGTAATCAACTCTTCACGCACATCACCCCAACAGCCTCGCATTCACCTAACGTAACAGCAAACACCACTGCCCTCAAACATAGCGTTTTAGCGACCCCCTCATTAGCATTTCAACCATGTGATGGCCTCAGAAATGTTCAAAATAAGACTCCATAATCTATAAAACATAGATACAGTTACCTTAACAAATTGAACGAACAATGGAAGACGCTTCTTGAAGAAGAATTCATAATCAGCGAGTTGACGGGGAAGTGTTTTTCGCATTGAAGCCACTTTTGTGATGAGTTCGTGTTCTTCTGCATCAAGCGAAATAACCTAGAACTGCTTTGCATCGTAACATGCTATTCCTCAGCGAAAAAAAAAGGATTTTTTGACAATTGAATTCGGGATCACGCCGACGAATTTGGCACCTTCAAATTGAAAATTCCGTTGCCTACCACAATACAGCCTCCACAATCGCTTTGAGCTCTTCATTCCCTACAGATTGGCACCATATATTGCAGGAAGATTTTACTGCCAGCCATTATTCCAGTAAACTTTCTCCACCTCCCTCCCCCTCCCCCACCCCCTCCAAAAAAAAAAAACACTTGTGAACCCTTTCCTTAACTTTGGCACCCCCACAGAATAAGCTGCAGTTTAAATTTACCATGCAAATGCTCAAAAAATTTGCAGCCATAGCTATCAAAAATATCTTCCCCAGTCATTCACATCATCAGTACTTTAGCTTCAGAAATTATTTTCATTTAATGCAACAAGACTGCTAACGTGCTTAGAAATAACCTCAGAAAGTTTGTGCATCCGATCGAAGAGAGCAACAAGTCTATCGATAGCATCCGAAACTTGTCCTTCATCCCATAATTGTTGCACCTGACCCTAAAATTTATCTCAATTACTATAACTCTATCTCCTGCAAAACGCCTTAAAAGTGACCCCATGACAAACGATGGCCGATGAAACAGATTTCATCAAACAACTAACAAGCCAAACAACTGTCAACTATGAGTTGTTGGTAATCGGATGTCAATAAATGCGATGACTCGCATCGAAATTAAAACAATTAATAAATCACTTCTATGATCTGCATATTTCATCTAGTTTTTTTTATCCACATAGACAATATACGTAGATCATAACCTTCCGATACCATAAGTTTCACAACTCATGAATTCAAGCTACTATACACAATGCCACAGATACTACAAAGGAAATGCACTCTAGCACAAGGGTATTTGATATTCAAGTTTTTCCGTTCGTAACACTGAAACCCATTGTTGCCACTCCTCAATGCCACCAACTAAGATGAGGGCAGTAAAAGACAGCCATCTAAATAACAAAAAATCGCCAAACCTTATTTGCAAGCATTGCAGCCGGATCAAGGGATCGAAAGAATAAAAGTCTGCTAAAATTTGCGAATATTTCGGACAATTCGAGGATTGAGCTGAAACTCGGAAAATATCCAATCATATTAATTAGCATGATGCAAAATTCCATTTCAAATGCCACTTCCAGTGGGACACCAATAGGATATGAAAAGAAAAAGAATAACGATCATCTCCTCATATGACATCGTACAGCTGTTACAGAATTCAAGCTATTCGTTGATCACAATTCAGCTTTCTGCTGACTGCTAGAAATTGGCGTTTGATGAGGTGAACCTCGCGAAGTTGTTGCACAATTGGTGAAACGATTTATTTATTTATTTATTTATTTATTTATTTCACTCCCAAGGTGGGAAAACACATAAAAGTATGTAAGCTATTGATATTTATTTATTGATTTGTTAAACATGAACGCATTAAACGCCTTCTACTAATTACTCATATGTATCATTTGGGCACAGATTTTCGCAAGCTCTCTCTGCCACCACGGCAATCAAACAATTTCAACTTTAGACTTTCTCTCAGGCATCTAATCGCTAAATGCGTATCCCAACGCAAATTTGTTCGAAGATTCAAATCCACTTCATTCATTTCAGTACCCAATCAATCAGTTGATAAACAATTTACGTGCGAAGTGTTCCATATTACTAATCGAAGGCTTGTTTAAGGATTTTTTTCCTTTTGAAAAGAAATACATGTTTTGATACGTTCTTCATTAGCAGCAACTAAAGCAGTAGCAAAAGCAACGAAAAGGAAATGGAAAACGCCAATATGGCAGCTAAATCTTCAGATAAATCGCTCACATATCCTCTAGATCTGGGGTCGAAGAAATGCCAGAACCAACCACTTGAAATGCTGCCTGAGTCGCGTCGAGCACTCCTTAACCATGAGTTTTGCTCTTCTGTTCGCTAGTTCCCAAACAGATGACATATGAATACAAAAAATGCCACTTGTTAACGTCTGAAAAAAAACCCCCTCATCAACGACGTTTGAATACAAGCTTCTAAGGTTGGATTCTTTCAAAAACTGCATTCGAACAACTGCTGAAAGCAACGATAAGCTCAATTTTTCTCGCCACCATAAGCAATCCCCCATACCCTAACTCTTTCAATGGGGGCTTTAACACCAACCGATACAATTGAACAATTCTGTTCTTTCTTTTTCCTACCGCTTAATGAATAAATTGTTCACAGAGATAAAACTTGTCAGTCCAAGATTCAAAGACACGCCCATTCCCTCATCGATGTAGCTGACAACCATGCCCACAGCTGGCTGTTGTGACTGGATATTGGACCGCCCCCTGTGGCCACCCTTCTGACGATTCATTGGGAAACCAGCCGGGAGTCGAGCCCGAATCTCTTCGCTTAACAGGCAGAAGCTCTACCGTCGAGCTACCGACCCCCATGGCCTCTCTTGATTATCCTGCCCAAAACGACAATTTTTGCATACTCACCAACACTTAGATAATAACCATATCTCCCTTGAAATAACACTCTATCAAGATTCACTGCTGATACCACAATGCTGCGCAGCCCATAAACCGTTTTATATTCAAGTGGCTATCTACTCATTTTTCATAACTGGAAACGGCAAGCAATGCTCCAGAAAAGTAGTAGTTAACAACGAATTTCTAACAGCTGTACGTATGATTATCAACGGCGTGAGCCAAAGTGACTTGGCTAACATGACAGGAAATAAAAATTCCTTTTTTCCTTGAAATATAAGCAAGGCTGCACGGCCTGCTCACGATATGGGATACAACTCTATATTGAAGCAACGCACATATACCATACAGGTCAAATTATACCTCAGGACATCGTGGAAGCTTAAGAAGTAGGTTACGTGCTTGACTCACTCGGTCCATCAGATACTTCTCAGAAGCACCATCTGCAATCTGTAGCAAAAATCGTTGATAAATTATAAATCATTTGCCAGCGAAAAGAAAACTCCAAAAGTTCTTCTACAATGCTATTCCTCTCACAATGAAACTCTATTCACTGATTGCAAGAGACTATGGCCATTCAAAAAATCAGCCTTGTATTAGACTACAAAAATCAGCCCACTGAAATTGGACACCACATCATCGAACTAAAATCTATATTACTTAGATGGGTAAAAGCAATAATGCCACGCACAATTACATTCCAAAACTGCGAAAGTTCGCTTTTTTTCCAGCACATAGCCTCACAAACATTAGGCAAGTACCGCATATCATTTCCACTGGCTATGACATAATCCACTGATTCAAATTACAGATATCAATGAAGCAGTGGAATTGAAAGCAACCCACTAGTTTCCATCAACATACCGGAAGCAAAACAATGAGATGAAGCTAACCGTGTCATTTTCTATGAGAAGCATAAATGGAGCTATTTCCGATCTCCGATGTATTGCATCCACATTCAAAAACTCGTCAACCATTTCTGCACATGTCGTTGCCCAATCGTCGACATCCTCACTGGCGAAACGTACTCGTTCCTGATGAGATGCCTCGAGGATCGGCGCCTAAATTTGCAATTCATTGCAGTGAGTGCACAAACTAGACTGATAGAAACCTCTAAATAAGCAAATATAAAATATTCTGAATCCTTACGAAGGATCGATCGCTCAACTACAAAATATTCAGTGACAAATGAATTTTGCTACCTCGCCCCCCCCCCCCCCCCC
>JAARMF010002152.1:12968-23898 GCA_022844705.1 Toxascaris leonina
GTACCGGTTTAAGGGGGGGGGGGGGAAGGGGTTTCCTTGATCAATTTTGTTTTGCGTGTCCTCTCAAAGATTGTTCCTTTAATCGGTTGAAGCATCTTGTATCTTCTTGAAGCATATTATTAGCGATGTCTCCATTGATGACATAATTTTGTGTTTAGTTGAGGAACGATTCACCTACTGATTAATACTCAGTACAAGGGAATGCATTTTCTAGTTTAAGAGGATTCTGTGGATTCCGTGGGGGGGGGGGGGGGGGGGGGGGGNGGGGGGGGGGGGGGGGGGGGGAGTGTATGATTGTGGCCACTTGATGGTAGACACATTTTTTCATTCCGTCGGAATCGAAGGATTGAGGGTAGGCTTGCTAGTTGTTTCGATGTTAAGTGTTTGATGCTTGAATGATTATGTACTCCCTTGTGGTGTGTGATATGACGTTGCTGTAACCGTTACTGAATGAAATATAACCACAGTGATGCAGTCGTGCGAAAATTTTTGAAGTTGACCACGCCGTTAAGGTTTGGCTTGTGGGCTTTAGTAGTGTAGTCCTGAGGGATTGGAGATGAGGAAGGGGGTGGAGGGGTGAGGGGCGAGGGGAGGGGGAGATTCTTACGAATAAATAATCTTCACTTTTATCGGACTTTGGACTTGTATGTCCTTAGTTTCGGTGTAGTGTTGTACTGTTGCTATAGTGCCTGATGAAGTTGTTGATGGGTGAACGCTTAGCTAGTGGTCGATTGTTCAGGTATATAGTTTCTCTAAAATCGCACAAGTATGTAGCTTCCCCAGAGTTGCGCAGGTATTTGGCTTTTCTAAATTGCTCAGATGCGTAATTCCTCTGAAAAAGCGATCAAATCGAGGGAGGATACAAAGTAGCTCAGTGGTAGAGCCTTCGCTTGTTAAGCGAAGAGAACCGGGTTCGATTCCCGCCTGGTCTCCCAGCGGATCGCCAGAAGGTTGACCACCAGGCATTCCAGAAATCTGGTCAAAGCAGCCATGTGTGGTTGTCAGCTGCATCGATACGGAGGAATCGATGAAACTACAGCTGTTTTTGCATCTTTGTGTCGAGGGAGGACAAAATTTTGCGTCAACCTTTATTATTTCTCAGATCGGTAGTTTGGGCTGTATCAAGTGTTGATCGAACGGGATATGAATCGTTTCTCGACTTCAATAATTTGTTTTCCTTTAATCACAAATAAAACGTTTCTCATATGTTTTTGTTTTTGTATGACATCATTTGAACCGTTCTTTTTCGGTTATTTCATTACTTTTATTGTATTATATATGTATATGTGATAATAATAATTCAGCAATATTTATATTACGGTCAAGCCAGATTGTTGCAAAGGAAACCCCAGGTTAGTATATAAACTCGGATGACCTTCCTTCCCAATCCTGTCCGGCCCTTCTCGCTACCCGCTCTTATTCTCTAAACATTTGCAAAAGGGGGCGATCGGAGGGTAGGTGAGGACGATTTGAGTGAGTGAACGCAGAGACCCTTTTGGTAGCATAGTATTTCGATCTAACAGGAGTCTCTTGACGCATGTTGTTTTTGGGATGTTGCGAGGAGGAATGCGATATTTTTTTGAGTCTCGTTCTGAGTGCTTATGAAGGTGAAGGCATATTGAGGTGCTTCTTAAAGCTTTAGTGGGCGTATTGCTATCAGTTAGTCTACGCTAACTTCATGTACTTTACCTCGTAAAAGGTCGTTTATTTGTTTATTTATTTATTTATTTATTTGTTGTGTATTTATTCATTTGTTTGCCTACTTATTTATTTATTTATTTATTTATTTATTTATTTACTTGTTTATTCTTCTTTATGATCTTAGATATTTTGAGGAGGAGGGTAAAGCGATCGCGCGATGATGCTGTCGAGGACGTTTGCAGCGACGACAGGGCCAGTGTTCACGCACTTTCTCAATAGCATGCCGGCAGCTCTAATCTTCACGAGAAGCTTTGCAAGGTAGCTGAGTTTCTTTGAACTTCTTTGACCACTTTTATGTGTTACTTTGTTACTTTGGTTTTGTGCAACCAAGGGAAAAAACGTCGATACTCAGTGTGTGATGGGAGGTATTGAGTACCAGACTTACTTTATGGTTCGAACCACGTTTCCTCGCCCGCCGAAGGTAGCGGATGGCTCGAAGAGGTTGCTGCAATGTGGATTTTTAAGGGCGGAAATATTTCAGTAATCCATCAAAAAAGGCGATGAACTTGCCGGGCGTCGAAAAGAGAGAGCCCACACCTGAGTTTGACGCTAGTCAGCTCATCGACTACGCCAGGTTGCATTGGGACGACACAGTGAAAGGTGACAATCCGACGGTAATTAATTGTTGTTGTTCTTATTATATCAGTTCTTATATGTTCACGGAATTACTTTCACTGAAGTAGTTTCATATTTTGAGACGAAGATTTTTGTAGTGAATTTTGGGGAATTGTCAGCCGTGATTTGTAACAGTAATTTATAGATTGATTTGCTTTTATTCATTGAATAGCTGAGATCCATGCTTGTATTTTTGAAGATAGAAGTCCTTGCAAGCAAGGAAAAGTCGGAATATAGGGATCTTTGACCTATGTCGTCGATTCCTAGGATCGGATCACCGACATGACTCTAGGCAGTAGTTATTCACAAGTATTTCATGAGTGGAGATTAAGGTTGTGCGCTTACGCGATGGCATCTTAGCTGGATCGCGTTCTGCATTGGCGTCTGGAATTACGCTAGTTGAATCAAGGCATCCAACGAAAAGAGCAATGGGTAGCTACCTTCTTGCTGATCTACTTGCTGCAGAGCGGAAACGATTCAAGGAGAAAGGACCGTCGTCGCTCATTTTCCGGATCGGTTAGTTATTCACTTGATTCGCGATGCCGTATGAGGCATGGCATGTTGATTCATTAAGGGAAAATGCATGAGTTGCTAGGTTGGTGGTGGTGGGTTGTTTTTTTCTGTTGGACCATAAATGCTCAGACTGGGTTGTTACGTAGATATTTTCCAGGTACTCCGAGATATTTTCCAGGTACCCCGTTTCAGCGATCTTGGCGCAGTTGGATTGTCTAATCTTTTTATAGAATATTGCTGTTTGGGAGCATTTGAGGTAAAGTCACAATCTTTGGATTGTAAAGGAGAGAGAGGAGAGAGGGTATGGGAAGATAAGTCATATATGTTCCAGACAAATAGATATATATCGACTCAGGTGAAGCAATATCGGTGGACACGCTTTCCTAGGTCACAAATACCCCATTACTGCTTTTCGCATTTATTTGCTCGTTTAAATGGGATTTACGTGCATGTTGTTATATTGCAGGTATTTACAGGTGTATTGCAGGTATACTGCGATGAGCACATCTTATACATGATAATTGCAGGTATTTCGGGAAGTCCCGGTGTAGGCAAGTCGTCGTTTATTGAAGCATTGGGCAACGAACTAACGAATAATCAAGGAAAGAAAGTGGCTGTACTAACTGTCGATCCGTCATCCGCTACAACTGGTGGTAAGTTGTGTTGATTGCATTTTATAGTTTGCGTTGTTTGCTAGCTAGCTTATATGTATGTTCGTTCTTTGTCCCATCCATCTCTATCAGTTGGTTTCTTTGCATTTTGTGACCTATGACATACAAGTGATGCAGCAAATTCATAACCTGAAGGATTGGGTCAGCTAATTTTGCAGCATTTTAGCATCGCTGCCAGAAGGTTGGTCTTGACTGATCTGTATGGAGTAGTATGTTTTTATTGTTTTTATGCGTTCGTTGTAAAGATACCCACTTATATTGGACCAACAATTTTAATTTTATAAGCACTTTTAATTGTTTATTCTTATTTGGTCGCTATAGACGTTGCGAATCGAATTTTATTGCGATGTTAGGCCATTTGGTACGTTTTATAAAGGTAAAGGTGTTTCTTATTATTAAAGAATTTTTCACGAATTGAGGCTCTGTACTGGGCGATCTGACACGAATGCAAAATTTGGCTCGTAATCCAAAAGCCTTCATTCGACAGTCGCCGACGAGTGGTTCGTTGGGTGGTGTAACTCGTGGTATCCACGAGGCGATTGTGCTCTGTGAAGGAGCTGGATACGATGTTGTGATTATCGAAACTGTTGGTGAGTAGTGTTACATAGTGTTCGTTCGAGAGGGATACCTGACCATAAAGTTGTGGTTGCGAGCTTTACCTAGGCCATTCATACTGTTCTCGTTTATTCGAAAGAATGGAGACACCTTGTGAATGGAGACAGCTAAGAGCAATAGCAAATGTCATATCGCATAGCGAATTATGTCAGCTAATCTTGCAGTATTTTCCAATATGTGCTAGAAAGAATATCGTTTGGTTGCAGTCCGCGGATGCCTTAAAATGGTAGGGTCAGGCTGGAGACAACTGCTGAGGTTTGTTTGCCTCTGGGTTTTGCAGAGAGTGGGCAGGCATGTAGCTTATGTTCATGTTATTAGCTCAGGCATAATGGCTCTGAGGTGTGCAGATGATAGTCATGTGGTTGTGCGTCATGAATATGACCACTTTTACACGTAAAACGAATGTGTTGAACTTTGACCTCGAAGTGGTTTGTGAAGACTTCTCCCTTATTTTTGGGAAGAAGTCAGCAATAATTACTGAATCTCTAAAGGTCAGAAACAGGGGGGAAAGGGGGGTTATCACAAAAGAACCGTGCTCGTCCTTTGTCGCTCGCTGTCGTCCGATTTTGCTGCCTCCCGTGCGTGCCAACGTTATCGGTCAGCTTGACGCCTAGACCGCTCCGTCGAACGTCGGTCGCGCTTCGCTCGCAGTGGGTCAGCGGTCCAACGTCCACCGACCCGTTCAACCGCCACCGATACGTCTAGACCCGTGTGCCGCCACCGATTCGTCCGAACCCATGCACCGCCACCCACTCGTCCACTGACCCGTCTACGGCCACCGAGTCGTCCACTGATCCTCACAGCCACCGACACGTCCGCCGGCCCGTCACTTGCGCCCAGCAACGCCACTCAGTATGTCCAATACCAATTGCTTCGTGCGTCCAGCAGCGGAGCTACCCGAGTTGGCGCGTTTGATACTTGTTCAAACTTGGGTATTATTGGTGTTGCATTGTCGCTCATTTTTATGCTCATTGGACAGTGTTGTTCGATATCAGCTTTCGTGCGTCCATTGTAATAAAGGTTTAATTACCCAAGTTTAGAGTTATCATAGTTACGCACGAAAGCTGATATCGAACAACACTATCCAATAAGCATAAAAACGAGCGACAATGCAACACCAATAATACTTAAGACATAACGTCTCTTCACAAATCCGCCATACATATCAACAACCGCCATCCGTGAAGGGCCGACACTGGTAGGGGTTCGAAGCCCCTCGCCCGTTTCATCCCGCCTCTACAAGAACAACTCCTGGTGGTGACCTCTCCTCGCCCATTGCTAGCGCAAAAGCCTTATTGAAGAGGTGTGCTTGAGCAGTGAAACTCCACACTAGATAATCAACCTAATACTCTAGAAGAAATCCGGAACAACCCAAAGCAACCACAATGGGCTTGCGATTCAAAGGCCTAGCGCAAGACTTCCAAGAGTGACCGCAACAAAAGACCCCAGACTCGCTCCAACATTGCGGCGCAGCCACATCCATGTCCAGCAGCGCAACGAACCATACTAAGCAAATACGAGCCACAAACCAGTTCGAATGAAACGCGTCACACACATGCCACGACCAGGCTTCCTTTCATACCCTCTCTTGGCGGGTCAAAATAGCTTCTGTTTGGGTCAAACTACCGATCTTATTGATTGCTCCCTTTGAAATCTACCCCTTTTTAGCGCGCAGCCTTTGTTTCAAACTACTGGTCTACTTTGACCGCCTTTTTTTAATCATCCCGCGACTGCGCCTATCCTTTGGCAGCTCTCCAAACCTATATTACGATTTCGCTTTAGACACTTCGCGACTGGTCGCGACATGGTTGATGAAGGGCCAATTGTTTAGGTGTAGGCCTGTTGCTTAGTAAGCAGCAGTGTTCATTAGTATGGCAATACCTAAAGCCACAGTTGACTGCACTACCGCAATTGTCCATGCTGAAAGGGTAAGAGGAAGTGTCTTTAAGCAGTGCCTCAGAAACAAGGTTGTCATAGAACTAGTAACGAAACATTGTATGCGTTTAGCTTCAGTTGTTTTTTTTTTGTTTGTCTGTTTTAATGTTTATATGGGACTGTATTGATTTACAGGTGTGGGACAGTCGGAGGTGAGCGTTAGCGAAATGAGTGACATGTTCTGTCTTTTGCTTTCACCTGCACATGGTGATGAGCTACAGGTATGTATTACTTTAAGCTGTGCTCATTATTGATCGTTTTGATTTTTATGCACTAATTGATGGTTGAAGCTTGTTTCCGAGGTAAGAGTTTGTAGGGGTTTCATGGTGATATGACTGGAAAGTGAAAAGGTAAATGACCTATGAATTTATCGAGCAACGATCTTGCTTAGTTGAAGCAGGGGAGATAGGGAGGAGGGAGTTGTATCGCTGTTCATTGATCCTCATATAGTATGTAGCAATGTGCTTGAAGGGCGTTAAACGTGGTATAATGGAGCAAAGCGATCTGTTAATTGTAACGAAAGCGGACGGCGAATTGGAGAAGAAGGCACGATTGACGCAAACTGAGTACGTCTCGGCGCTGAAGTATATGCGCCCGAGAGCTGAAGAATGGCGTCCGGAGGTCAGCTCGCTTTTTATAAGAGAATGGATAAAGGGTTGAGCGAAAGAAAGGTTACGTAGTTGATATACTCATAGGAGGTACTTAATGTGATTGATGAAAGCGGGTGGGTGAAGGAGCGGTTATAAAGGTGTTACTGGTAAGGGTTATAAGTGGTAAAAGAAGTGAGGGGTGCATGAAAAGTGGTATAGGCGCAGAACCCAATGAACTGTAACCTTTTGTCAACCTTTGCTTTTGGGCTGTCGCAGTAGTGATGAGTCAAGGGTGAAAGTTGCTGGGTAGCATGCGGCAACAGCTCATAAGTACTTTCTTTATCTAGGAATTCATAGAAGAGGATGCGTATATCTTTCGAAGTTTCGAATAATTCTAACTTGCCTAAGTTTTTGGAAGATTTTCCGTTCAGAAGACGCTTCGTTGTCACTGGGGCTTTCTATGGAAGAGCGCTACCTGTTTTCTTTTTTTTTTCCGAAAGTGGGATCTGTCCCATTTGTTGTCCTCAGCTGTCGATACGTAGATTACTTCTGCTGGAAGGAATGCAGCATTAAGAGACGAATTTCGATGCTCACTACTGAGCGAGTTAACGACTGGTATTAATGGGTACGTGGCAAACTTATAGGAACCTGTTGAAGCTGTAGGACTTTATTTGGGAACTGATGAAGGATATCTATTAGTGCAAAGCATTTATTACCTGCAATAATTGCTGTTAAGGTGATGAGCGCATCGATATATAAGCCAGAGACGATTCGAGCCGTATGGAAAACGATGAATCGATTTTGGGAGACGGCTTTCAAGACTGGACTGTTATTGGAACGTCGGAATGATCAGTTGACCACATGGATGTGGACTCATGTGCAAGATGAAATTATGGCCGTCTTCAAGCGTCATCCTGAAGTGCTGAAAAAGGTTACTACCGTTTGTTGCCTTTGTTTCGATTGTGGTTCTCGAGAGAGTATGAGAAAGGCTAAGTGGTGCTATTGAAAAAAATGAGGTGGTTTTAGAGGTATAAAAGTGGTTTAGGTATTTGAATGTGACGCCCTTCATCCCTATCCCGCCCTCTTTCCCCCCTCCCTTTTCCCCTTTCGCCCCTTCTATCAGTATCATTAGCGGAATCCGTGATACTTCTCTGAGCGTTTGCTGTTCACGAGGAGATTATTTTGTGTTTGCTTTTCAGGCACCTGCTTTGGAGCGAGATATTCGGCATGGGAAGATCACACCTGGCTGGGCCGCTGAGTCTTTGTTGCGCACGTTCTTTGGTCTCTAGCTATTAGTCTGCTTGAGATTAGGATTGCCGTCTTTGAAGATTTCAGCTACATCGTGTTCCGTCTTATCTGACCTTTTTCTTTCTTTATTTAAGCCAGGATGCTTCATCATCTTTTTCATTGAGTTTCCGTTCTTTTTTTTTGCAAAACTTTCAAGCTCAATTCCGTTGAAAATGATACGCGTAAAGTGCCAAATTACCTGTGTGGCGTATGGTTCCGGCGGTTTTTGGTTTGTAGCTTTTGACGCCTTTTTATCGCTTTTACGAGTTTCGTTCATAGGGCAATTTTATCTTAAACTTTTGGTGTTTGTGTGTTGATTGAATCTATCTTCGACTTTGAAGGTATAGGCCATCTGAAGGTCTTTTTTTTTGGGGGGGGGGGGGGGGGGGAATAGAGAAGTCCTAACGGAAAGTCTAGGTAGAAACGTTTCGTATTTACAGTCGATGGTGGATTCGAAAATTATTTGGGTAGTAAATCGGCTAGAGTGGGTCGTTCGGTAAGCCCTATGTTTTTTTTTGCGGAAACATGATTCATTTATCAAATTTATGAACCTAGTTGATGAATCGTTGCTTACTGATCGAAAGCTTATATTTCACGTGGATTTGGAACGACTTTCGAATGTGATTCCTTTCCAATAAAATTTTCTTTAAGAATTCCGATTAAGGAAGGCTGCAGATATGTGCAGGTTTGAAAGTTCCGATGTTCCGAAGTTGGGCTGTTGTTCCCGACCTTTAATTTGTAGTTGACAGATTTGCGCTTTCAGTGTGTATGAACCTCTTCACTATTACACCTTGATATCTCTGCCAGCCTATTTAGATTTATCTGTCTCTTTTGACTATCGGAGAAGTTTCTTAAAATGATTTGTGTTATTCATATCGGGCTTAGTCGATCCCTGGTCCTGTAAATAAGTCACTTTTTTAGCGGGTGATTTCTATCGTTGTTGATCAATGATTGGATTAGTATACGAATTCGGCTGTTCCTATAGAATTACCTATTTACTTCGTTGCGCGTTTGTTTGAACAATTCGCAATGCGTTCGATATTATTAATATTAAAAGAATGTGGTCTGGATTTTGAATGCAAGATACACATATAATTACCAGTATTGTGGGGTCTGCACACAAGATTAAGTTAACTCATAGGTCCTATCACCACTGAATTCGAACGGCCATAGGCGAAGACCTCGAAATTCCCAATACTAGCTTAACGCATTGACATTGGCAATCAAGGATCACAGAGTCGACTGCGCTACAGATCTGTTGACGGGGTCGCACATTCGGATGGCGCAACTCCGGTGTGATAATTGTGAACGATGGAAGTGAACAGTTGTGTAAAGAAGGTTTTTTCAAGTATACGGTGAAGTGTTGGCTATATAGAACGCAGGCAATTGCTAGAAGATGACATAACAGTAAATGCCAACATCTATGTCGCCCAACTTGAGAACATGAAGAGAAAAAATCGGCTTAAATTCTTAATGGGGGCATTAAGTTTTCAGCAACAATGTTCGCGAATTTTCAAAAGAGATTAGCTAGGAAGTGATCTACTACCCTCCATACTTGCGATATATTACTCTATCAGACTGTCATCTACGCCAGTTCTTGAAGGATCACCGAGCTGGGAAGAAGTTCACAGAAAGAAATGATATCAAAACCGCACTGGAACAATACTTCCAGTTGCAATCAGACGGGTATGCTCGATGAAGCGAACACAACGGCGGCATCTCTATTCCTGCTATTGCCATTAACGTAAATGAGGCAGGTAGTGGTAACTATTTCGTGAAAAGATGGCACACTGACTTTCCTATACGACTACCCCAACATTGTACGAGATGACAACGAACAAAATAGCACTGCGACACAACATTCCACTTAGCTCTAATAATTATACAAAACAATTCGAAGCATCAAGAAAAGAGCCATAGACCGAATGAGAGTGATTATTGGATCCCATAGAGAATATGCCTCCATTGAAGCTGCTGTTATAAGTAATTCGAACGATGGCTAGGTGTATCTTTGGAATAAGTGAGAAATATAGCATTCAAATGCGATTAAACGAACGAAAAAAAAAACGGAACTCGAGTGGACGAAAAAAATGACCAGTAAGATATGGTCAGTGATCTTCAGCAGTTAATCACTTCGATTGCTCTTCGTTATCATTAACCACCTTATTTGAAAATGACCGTTGCAAGCTTCGTCGCATTTTTGTATAGATTATAAATTTGAAATAATATGAAAAGCTCTCTATTTTACTCATAATTTAAAAAATGAGATGAAATGAACCATTGGTTCGACTTTACGGTCAACGCTGAAAATAAAACGCAGAGAAGAGGACTTGATGGAATTCGACAAATCCGCGCCGATCATTGGCTAATAGACGAATCATCAGGTGAACTAGATCAATAATAAGCCCTCTATTATAATTATGCGGTAGTAAAACTCGACTTTGAACGAGAATTGTTTCAGTTAGACGAAGTAAGGAGAAAGTTAGGCAAAAAAAGTGAGGATGAGCTCATTTTGTTCAACTGCTATCAGAATTGGTGAATGCTTTAAACAGCGTTGGGAGGAAGAATGCACTGAGAGAGGAAATAATTTCGCATTGGGAATGCTTACAGGAAGTAAAGAGGAAGCCACTCCGGACATATTCACTCATTCATTCATTCAAATTGCTTTATTTAACCATAAAGAATGATAATGCGGCATTCCTCTTGCATTTCCCGAATTTATCTCAATATATAATATTTTCGTCAATTGACTTCCTTGAAGTTTACAATACTAATATCGAACAAAACTAACATTCGCAACAGTTAGCTTTGTTGTGCTCCTTGAGGAGAACAGGATATTTTGCTGACTAGAAATATATATAAAAAATATTTTTAAAAAAAGAAAAAAGAAAGCGCTGAACGATAGCAGAGTCGTAGTTTCGGAGTTTAGTGGGGGAAAGTTGAAGTTTAGCACTGCAATGGTTCCTCATCATTAGTGAACAGCGCAGCATAATAGGTGGTTTA
>JAARMF010002153.1:20356-30520 GCA_022844705.1 Toxascaris leonina
CTGACGAAATACAGAAGCTCTGGAACGTGACACCCTGATATATTATATTCCAATTCAGGGTGTTCTCTTCATTACATGTACACTGCACCGTGAACTATGTCGCCAACATATCATGAGAAGCTAAACAAAGATAGAGATGATTGAGCTTAGTAAATAACGAACTCGTGAAATGAAAATAAACCTTTCATCAAGCTAATATCACCAGCTTCATCACCCATGGATGAATGAAACTTTGGGTAGCGATGCTTGCGCTGGATGGAAGATCATCTAAAGATTCGATAGCTCCGTACATTACTTTATATAGTTCCTTTAGAGGTCGATGGTCGGCGTGCTGTCTTTGTTTCGCTAGCCAGCTCCGCGACAATATTTCGCGCGATTGTTTATGGGATTTTAGCTAAAGGATGGCATCTCATCCACTGGTTGGATAGACCATGACGTGTGTCTTTTGCCGTCTGAATCATCTGGCTCAAGGGATTGGACCAACGAAGAGCACTTTTGTCTGTCTTAGTCCTGGTCTAACATCGCTGGCGAAAGATATACTTCCGTAATTTATGTGCTATAATATAGCGGGAATAAGTCCACAGACGGTAAGGAGTTTTCCGAAGCTTGATGGGAATAAGGCGGTTCATAGTACATTTAAAAAAATAATATTAAGTCGAGAGTATACTAGCTTATGGAATCTCAGTTAATTGTTGATGTTTTGACAGAGATCAAAGATTATACCTCAGGTTGCATCTTTTAGCTTCGAACTTTTGGAATTGAAAACGAATTGCAAATCATCGGTGAACTCATCTACTTTCCAGACAAAAAACCTTTCTTTGAAAGGGGGAGAGGGGAGAGGAGGTTGGAATGTGAAATGCCAGAAGCAGAGCTATTGTGGTGAAGGAGGGGGGGGGGGGGGGGGGGGGGGGGGGGGGGGGGGGGGGGGGGGGGGNATTAGAACAGCATCTGCTTGGTCATTGAGATGACGACTTCATCTTAGACTAGTATGCGTCTTCTTTCGCCGTCCACTCCCTAACTCTTCGAGTAAGTTCTTAGTAAGCTCGAGTTGTTTTTATTCATTGGAAATGTTGCATGACTTCCTGGTATCAGGTTGAACGTCTTTTTTCCTGTATAAGATTCATTTGGTCCATAATTTCCATTAAATGAGTCTCTCACTATTGGAAGGCTGTTACGAAAAGCATACAAGAACCGTCGTATTTCCGACTCCGCTCAGACTTAAATTCGTTTTCGACTCCGAATAAACAAGTTTCAAAAAATTTCAACGTGCAATGTAGTTACGGCATAGATCTAAAATTTGGCGTATTCTTTGCTTCATCATTACCTTTGTTGATGATCGTCGCCTTTGCAAGTCTCTCTTCCTTAGAGTACTTTTCCATTGAAATGTGGCAATTGAAAAGCGAACACAGAGCTCTAAAACGATCTGATTTTTCTCTCAATTTCAGCAGTTCATTCGTAATTCTATCTAATTCTAGTGCTTCTGAATGCGAGTGGACGAATATTTGCATGAAATATTGGTAGCGAATTCGCCCACTCCTCTTTCCCTCTCCCTCCCCTTCCTCCTACTCCCCCTTCCTCCTCCCACCAGCTCAGGGCTGTCCCGCTATCCGCCATGTTTTCTGATTATATCTATTGTGCGTCGATGTTCTGTGCTGCAATAAGCTGTTATTTCCTTACTGACATGAGTGAACAGTGTTGAGTTTCAGCGTTTCTTGTTCGAATACATGGCTTCATGGAGTTGGCGCATTTTCCTGCGACTCCGTGGAGTTTTTTCGGAGCTCGAGAAGACGAATGCCGTCATAGAAATGATGAACCTCACCGAACACTCACGGGGACTCTCGCGTCTCCGTGGGAAGAATTGGTTCCATGATGATCCCTCCCCTGCGGTAGGGAGAATTTTTTGAGTGCGAGGATCATCGTCAAGGGGACCCTATAATTCAAAATCAATGGGTCATCTCGATGCGAGGAGCTCCATCGTTGCAAATCCTCCCTTGCCCCAGCGATAGCTCCGCCTTAGAGGAATGCCGATTCCGAACGCCAATCGATCCAATATAGCACCAGTTCTTTACAGTTCAACAGATTTTACAGGTTTAGATCAGGCTTAGAAATTGCTACCACACCAAGCAAATTCGCATATTCATGGGCTGAAGTCAACCAACAAGGCTTGTGATAGACCTGTCATTTATGACCTATCTTTCTGTTGCGACAGGTACAGGTATATGAGAGTAATTTGTTGAGTGACTATTTGTATGCTTGATCACTATACAACTGCCACGTCGTTACCTTTTTTGCTAATTTAGTAGCGCAAGTAATAACCTAAATATTCAGTTGAAGATAATGCTTTCATTGACACAACTCTTTAAAGCTTCCATCTATCGTTCAAATTCTTGTCCCTTATCTGGAGAGATCCTTAGAGAAACTTTACATTTGGATGAGGACCGACCAACTCTCATATAACAGAGATGATCAGAAATGAAATTAAATTCGAGAATGATGTGGTGGACAGATTTATGGCTAGCAGATTTAAGCTCAACAAGCAGATTTGATACTTGCAGATAGCGATAGCTCAGAAATGCAAGGAATAGACCTCAAATGCAAGCATTTTTACGTTACCGATGAGATGATTACAGAAAAAAAAGGAATTAAAAAGCCTCTTGGCAATCGCTGTTTGTCACTCCCCCCCCCTCCCCTNCTCACCACTCCCTTGCCTGTCCATAGAAACGTGCCTTCTCGATACAAACAGGCACTTGCCTAGATCAAATCAATGGGGAATTTAAGGTCGAATATGCTTGAAGTTAGAGCTAACTTTCTGATTAGCTAAGAGTTTCGCATTGCTCTATCTACTAGGAATTTGAATATTTTGCAATACTTTCACATATTTCATGAGTGCAGACAATCGTCTCTTAGATGTACTCATAGGTATATTTTTGCAAAGTTCTACAGAACAGATAATGGGCAAGTCTTCAAAGGAATTTATAGAATGCTTCAATAGGTGATGGAGATGATGATTTACAATGAGGTTGCCATCACCTATTCATTGTTCGTATAGGCTTCTATAAAGCATGTAAGAAATAAGCTTCATCTCATGATTCGAAAAAACTATAGCTATCTAACATGTTGACCAGTTCTTTGATTTGACTTTCTCTCAGTAGCTCCCTTCTGATGTATCTGTTAGGTCGTTAGGATGATCATACGGTGGAATTTCGCAAGAAAAGAGAAAGTGTTCCAGAAAATGTTTTATGACACAAGAGGAATATCGTGTACACACGTAAAACGTTTACGTAAACACGCGTGTACGTGAATGTATACTTGTTACACGTAACAATATGCCACGGAAATTACACCTTCCAATTACAATAGTCGCACCAACTATTGATACCGATACGAAAAGCTACGAATGAGAGTATTGTACTTACGTATACACGTATACACGTCTGCACTATATACGTGAATTTACACTTGTTACACGTGAGAAACTTTCAGGAGTCATTTAGGAGTCTCCCCAAACAGCGACAAGTAAAAATAATTTTGTGAGATTTCTGTAGCTCGATTCCGTGGAATTGTTGAATATGAAAGGTACCGTAGTTTCTGCTGTATTATCACAGTAATGGGCGTTTGCGCTAGTAAAACGATATTGTGATGGTCAAAAAAATAGCCACATCGACCATCGATGGCCATTTGACCATCGATGACCATTTGACCATCGATGGCCATCTGACCATCAACTGGTTGGAGATAAACTCGTCTTCACGTAGATGGACGCTTTAAGATAGAGACCAAAACTGATATCTACTAGGATTCTGTCTGCTCTGGAGATGACTCTTTGCTTTAGGCGGTAGACAGCAAGACGAAATTGTGGGTTTTGGCTATTTTGACTGTTTGGCTCGTACTTTGACAGGCACAGAAACAAGCGTCGCTAAAATCTGTTTCTAGAGCCTCCTATTTCTAGCTCTGCCAACTGTCAACTCAGACAAGTTTCTAGGCATGTTTCATTCGGGCACATTCGGGTTTTCATTGAATAGGGCGCAGAACAATAGCTAATTTTGAATATATAAAACTAAAAATAAGAATAAAAATAAAAATATAAATGTAAATATAAATAAAAATATAAATAGAATAGGAATAAAAATAAAAAAAATGAAAACAAAAACATGAACTTAAATATAAATATAAATATAAATATAAATATAAATATAAGTATAAATATAAATACAAATATAAATTTAAGTATAAATTGCAGCCAATAGCAACCTTCTGAAGAAAATCAGCTCCACGAAAAGATGCCTTCTATATTATTCTATGCTTCTGAGTGAAAGTAAGGTACAGAATTCTGATTTCGCATAGCATGACGAAAATATTTGCTGCTGACGATATCGTTCATGAAATTGCGTCTAAAATAAACGCCAATGAAGAAACTAATACTTATATAAACATATAGCTGCATATTTTATATTTGTAATTTATTTATTATTTATATTTATACCTATTATTTATATTTATTTATATTTATAGTTTATTAAATATATTTATAAACATCTTGAGATTATTTTTACTACTATATATTTCTAAAAATTTCCACCTCAAATAATAGGCGTAAATTTGGCAATTGTATTGGAGTGAAAGGTAAGAGAACCATTGAAGACATACAGTGGAAGACGGTACTGAGGCTAAAGAATTTGTCGAGATACGTATAATTACACTTGGAATTCGGTTGAGTAACAACAGAGGGCGAGCAGTTGTCGTGTGACATAAGCCAAGAGTGCCGAAGCAGCTTTAGAGCATAAGGTGAGAGGAATGAACAGCGGAACTGGGCGATGAGGATTCTGAATCGTACAGAGTGCCAACTGCTTGAGCTGGACCACCCGACCGGATTGAGGAGACTGACCTCTCGTGATGGCTCTATCCGCTTGATATGTGTCGAGCACCGGATTCTGATCCTGTAAATGTCATTACTGTAAGTCAAAATATGCGATATGGGATAGCTGATATGATCAGTATTTTGTGCTTGAAACGTTCTCTTAGTAATGAGAACGAGACTAGTGGCTCACATTTTTTCACCCCTATGGCTTATATTCTCATGTAAAGCTTTGATCTCTATAGGTGAGTATTTGACANTATAAATTGCAGCCAATAGCAACCTTCTGAAGAAAATCAGCTCCACGAAAAGATGCCTTCTATATTATTCTATGCTTCTGAGTGAAAGTAAGGTACAGAATTCTGATTTCGCATAGCATGACGAAAATATTTGCTGCTGACGATATCGTTCATGAAATTGCGTCTAAAATAAACGCCAATGAAGAAACTAATACTTATATAAACATATAGCTGCATATTTTATATTTGTAATTTATTTATTATTTATATTTATACCTATTATTTATATTTATTTATATTTATAGTTTATTAAATATATTTATAAACATCTTGAGATTATTTTTACTACTATATATTTCTAAAAATTTCCACCTCAAATAATAGGCGTAAATTTGGCAATTGTATTGGAGTGAAAGGTAAGAGAACCATTGAAGACATACAGTGGAAGACGGTACTGAGGCTAAAGAATTTGTCGAGATACGTATAATTACACTTGGAATTCGGTTGAGTAACAACAGAGGGCGAGCAGTTGTCGTGTGACATAAGCCAAGAGTGCCGAAGCAGCTTTAGAGCATAAGGTGAGAGGAATGAACAGCGGAACTGGGCGATGAGGATTCTGAATCGTACAGAGTGCCAACTGCTTGAGCTGGACCACCCGACCGGATTGAGGAGACTGACCTCTCGTGATGGCTCTATCCGCTTGATATGTGTCGAGCACCGGATTCTGATCCTGTAAATGTCATTACTGTAAGTCAAAATATGCGATATGGGATAGCTGATATGATCAGTATTTTGTGCTTGAAACGTTCTCTTAGTAATGAGAACGAGACTAGTGGCTCACATTTTTTCACCCCTATGGCTTATATTCTCATGTAAAGCTTTGATCTCTATAGGTGAGTATTTGACATTTCGCCTTCATAGGCCTCAAAAATATCCCGATATGAAATGCATTTAAAATATTCGGGGATATATCCAATGGTGGAGCTGATGATATTCGGCTAGGGTCGGCTTGCTTTTCCCTGATGGGTGGATAGTGTGAGTGAGCATCGATCCCAGGCACATATCGATCCAAATTCATGCAAGCAACTCCTTCATCTCTCAGTCAATCAAATTCTGCTCGAAGTGCCAAAAACTTTTACCTCATAGCTGTTGGATGACGAGTGCTCGGCTGTATTTTCTCCATCTTGCAACCGAACTAATGGCACTCAATGTAGAGGATCTTGTGGCTCATAGAAGTAAAGGCCAAGCTCATTAACTATCTTCTCAGAGTGACCTTTCATTATCACTTTCTTCAAAGGAGTAGAAGGTGCCGATATCAACGTCCATAAGTGACGAAGCGTTTGGCAAACATTGAGGAAGTAGTTGTCACTGGTTTTTACTTCCGGCATTCTCAGATATGAGTGCCCCAAAATTAACGAGGAGCCTCTCAACGTCATTAGTTGGTATTTATATCATGTCTAACGTGTTTGATGATCAATAACTGCTACTATCGTGCGTTAGTCCATTGACTATCGCACTGTAATTTCACCGATCGCCTATCATGCGAACAAGCTCACCTGATCCAGGTGAGCTTATAGGCATGCTAGGCGCTTATATCGAGAAAGCACACTAATAAGCTCATCTGAATCAAGTGATAGAATAGCATCTACTAATGATTTCAATATAATTGTAGAACAGCGATACATTCTTGTATCGGCAGCTGAGGTCAAGATAAGCACAGAACTACAAATTCTAAACGCATGAGAAAAATCATAAGTGCTGTTAAAAGGTGCATGTGGCTTATTGGCATACCTGTGACAGGTGTTATTGGACCTGTCAATGAAGGAAGTGAAGACACCAACAAATCCCATTATGTCGCTAAAATTCGTTCGTTCATCCGATAGAGCAGAATCTTCCTGTTCTGTTCGTCTGTGCTCTGCAATATGTTCACTAATTGCATCATCATCATTCGGCTCGTAAACTATTTCGGCAAAAATTTTGTCGGTGAAGTAGTTCAGGTAAATTCTCCTCATTCAGGTTAACTCAGATGAAAGGAACTTAGCTGCAGGTGAGTAAGCGTTTTTGGGTGAGCGCCTGCAAATCCTTGACTAGATAGTTGACGGAGGTCGATAGCTTCAGTCTTTCCATCTAGGTTAATTAACAATATGCAAAATTTTTTGAATGTTTTTCGCATGAGATTTCATGTGGTTCGATAGGAAAATATTTCCCATTGAGCATCAATGAAATTTTGAAACCATTGAAAAGTTTGTTATTAAGCAATATTCACAATTAAACTCTATCTGCCCACTCCAATTGAACTCCACTAGAAGTTCGCCAAGAGATGTCTGCTTTTTGGCGTTGGGAAGACTGGAACAGAGAGGACCAGATCATGGCCCTTTGGTGTATCGTCTTTGCTGCAGCTTGCTGTCGTCGAGGCGTCGACACGATTTGGAGATACTGCTTAAGAGTTCCTATGTACCAAGCCGTACCTCTGAATGCCATTCGGCCTCTATCATCACTGCAGCGTCCCCATTTTCCTCGTTATTCGCAAATGAAGTATGCTATAATGCGCAATCCACATATTGCTTATCGAAAAGATTTGATGGAATAATATTTGAAAGGGCTTTAACTTCCCTCAAGTAATTTCAGTTGATCACCATCCTTATCATTCCAACTTTGATAATCACTCTCTTAGGGAGAAATACTGCCTCAGGCGGTTTGCCGTAAGCATGTTTTTCCATATATACCTAGACAAGTCCTCAGTGCTCAAAGGAAAGGCATAAAATAAACATCACAAAAGTATGTAAGAATGAACAATGAGAAGGAACGAAATATTCGCAAAGCTTTAAGGTGGTAGTCCGCTGTATATATAACTATCGGTACACGGCTATGCATATTCAAGATCATCGTTGCCTTGCTAGGCTTGCTACTGCAGCAGTCAGACTGAGGACTCTCCCTTAGCGCTCCTTAGACTAAGGGCTACATGAAATGAAAAGCTGTTTTCACTGGCTGTGTTCGGATTTCAGCTAAGTGTTGATGATTAGGAGTCGAACTCGATAACTGGCCATATTCTTCAAGGTCCTCTTCTGCTACATCTTGGAGCTTGTATCCGAATTCGCCGACATGGTGACCGGAATGAAAGGTGGAAGGAAGAGCAATCGATGGTCGTAAAATGTCACATCTTCATTACTCCGTCGAGCGATCTGATCAGTGATACAGATATTGTCTGCCTGCTGTCGTTCATTTCGCTTACATCAAATTGGTGGCGATAAACTCGTTTGAGAATGATCGTTGTAAATCTCAAGTCGTCAACCGAAGTCTTAACCGAAGCTTCAAAGAAAATATCGCCAGGGATATTAGTTTAAAAGATGATTTTTTAAATCATCTTCCATCTTAGTGAGGGAGTGCATCAATGTCAAGCTGCTTGAATAGCGCAGAAATGCAGTTAGAGGTCACATAGCATCAGGTCATACATCAGTAATAACTATCTGAAGTGATTAGGAAATGATAAGTCCTATGATGATTCGACGATTTTGCAACGAAGAAGCATATGGTGAAACATAAGATGATGGGCGTCGAAACAACCAATCTTGCGCTTATGGCCATCGACTTCCCCGAGAAGATTGTAATGAGCGTGATCTCCGACCGCGGCATCATCAATAAAGCGCTTCCAAAAACGATCGCTACTGAAGATCGCACCCGAACCGCCATCCATATCTGCAAAGATACTGGTATCGTAAATCGGTGAATGTTGAAATCTCAACATAGGAGTACCTGCCTTTACCTGAGCACTTTTATTACAGGGAACTAGCCGTTACAATATCTCGTTCAGCTGTGCAATATTTTTTCGGATAAAGCCGGAAAATTTCAAAAATTTGCCAAGCAAGGTCTCATCAGATGAGTCATAATTGGTGATGATGAAACGAATAGACTGGAGCTTTTATAAAACGCTCAGGCGCTTGATGATCCTTGCAACAGAATCTTCGGTGGAAAAGCGAACCTCACGTCGTCGTGACTACTCGGAAACGCATTGCAGCTTTTTTTGGCTAGTCTTCTTCCTCTCCCAGTTTGCACGAGCTAACACAGCAAGCGTAGGTACCAGAAACAGAGGTCACAAGGTTGCAGTGAAATCTTCAATGCGCTCGTAACCGTTTGGCTTAGGATACTGTCCCGAGTGCAGATTATGGGCGTGCTGAATATGAAGGATTTGCTGCTGTTCTGTCAATCGAGTCAGGTGAAGGTAAGCTAGGTGATACAACTTTGAAAAAGCAGTAGTCACTTTTGATTTGCATTTATAGGGACACATGTCATGCAGCTTATAATTTGAGATGAAGAACGGTATCCACATCACGATGCTGGTGACATCGAGGAACGCCGATGAAACTGCATCTTTGTGGGACATCGTCGACGAGGCCGTCGTCGAGGTCGTCGACGGCCTTCTCGACGAGGTCGTCATCGAAGAGGTTAGCGATTTATTCATGAACGAAAAATGTGTACCAATACCAACTGTTCAATTTTTTTAGCGAAAGACTTGATGAAACGATATGGCTGATGCCTGAGCCATTCTACCGCAAAATCATCGATACCAGCTGCAAACCCAACCGTACTAGGAGACGTATGCTAATAGCTGAATGAAGCGAAACAGGCTCGAAGTTGCACCCTGCAGTGATTGCAATTTATCATTCGTAGTAGTGGATCGCACCCATCAAAGATATGCTTCTTAACGTTCGACTAACGACCATCTGCTATCGCCTCGATCGTTCGCTGCTTAGTTTTGAGTGCGGGAAAGCGTGAATGATCACTTGAAGGTTAGTGGATACGAAGATATGGGAACCAAGTGGAAGAAGTCCTTAGAAGAAGTCAGCAATCATGGATTTGTAGCAGTATTGGTCATATCCGGAGATAGTCGAAGTCACTTTCAGGTGTATTTCGATATGTCAGCAATCATGCTGCAAGTATTTTTGAATGCGGTTATGTTATCCTTGTTGCCTGTCGATTTCTCTTCTTTTTCAATGCAATGATTCGTGCTTCATTCAAGGTTGTACTGATTTCTCTAAATATTATTATTAGTATTGTTACCACTATTATTAT
>JAARMF010002154.1:0-24243 GCA_022844705.1 Toxascaris leonina
TTTACATTTATATTTATATTTATTTGTGCACATATACATCAGACCCATGGCTAATAGATGATCCTGAGATACCACTTCCTGATTTGTCGGGCATATCAAGAGGCCATAAGAAGCAGTTATACGGATAGCAGTATTAATCACTTTTCCCTATGGAGAAAATTATTTGTAGTTCTGCAGCACTTGATCAAATCTATTATCTCATTAATAGCGAGCTTGATGGGGTGCTTGTTGCAAGCGATGAAACATTCGTCCGCACCTTCGCCCTCTCCCTCCTCTGATTCTTCCCCCTCCCCCCCTCCCTCACTTCAGGAGTTAGTGATCGGAGTGGATTACAAGCAGAGACCTTTTGTCATTCAACTTGAGCCTTCAGGCGGCGTCACGTTCATCACACGCTCAACATATACGACAAAGACGTGATTCTGAGCATGTTATTCATGGAAGCGATAAATCCTCTACCATTGAGACATCGAGTGGGCATTCCCCTCCACATGCACAAGTGCCGCCACGAGTTGTCGATATTTCAAGCCTACATCAGTATGTTCCATTCGAAGACGATAGTTCATCGATTGTCTCTCTCGCTTTCCTACCTACCGATAACACGATTGATCAATTGGATAAGCTACTACCCGACATTGTGTTAGCAAATCGCAATGGGAGCAAAGCACTAGCTCGAGGTGTTGCAATTGGTGGTGCAAGTTATGGTGCACCACTTATGACAGGCATGCGAGGCGCAGGTATTGGAGGTGGCTTAGGAGCGATGAGTCAAGTCGGTATGCGAGGACTACATGCGGGCGATCCTTGTGCAATATGCCCTCCAGGCAGTAGCAATGATCCGCTTGGCGCGATCATGAATGTTCTAAAGAGCTCATTCGATCCGGTGAGTTGTCTGGTTCATATGTGAAGCATATCGATCCTCTTATCACCATCATGGGTAGGCTTTCTAAAAAATGCGAAAATAAGTTTCGATAGTATATGGAATGAATCGGAGAAGAAAGCCTTCTAATGTTTCGACTAAAGTTACTTACTTGCTCGATTCTTGCTCGTTCACGGATTTCCTCGGAGTCGCTATTTTTGTTTAGATTGAACTGAATTGTTTATTTATAACGATAGGCACATAACTGCTTTTCAAGCGCTATATACAAACCAACTACAAACTTGGCTCTTTGTGACTCCGAAATGAGCTCCATCTCTTCGAGTAGATAACCTGACATCGTGTAGCCTTTTCCAAAATGCAGCTGTTTTAGACAAAAGATTTTTTTTGAATTGTTGCATAAATTGGTTTCGATTTCTTCTTTAAAACGTCTACGATATAATCCGATCTAGATATATGACAAATTACAAAAAGATCGTGGTCAAATCTTAAAAAGTTGTGCAAATTTTGGTGAGGCGTTTACGATTATATAATCAATTTTCAACGAAAATTGAAAAGATTCGCGTTTAAAATCGTCATTTTGGCAAATTCGCTTTTTTTCTTATCAAATTGACATAATCGAAATATTACGGAACGTTTGCTAATATATAATCAATTTTTAATGAAATCTGAAAAGAGTCGATCTTAAAATCGTCATTTTGACCAATTCGCTTTTTTTCTCATCAAATTGACATAATCGAAATATTATTACGTCAAATAACAATTTTTATTGTATAATTGATACAGAGGCGACTATCCGATATGATATTATCGTTACGATTGATGAACGTCTATGCAACAATGAATGACTTCACACTCGGTATGAGTGGTGAATTCAGTCCAGGAGGTTTTGGTGGTACACCTTTTGGACCATTCTTGATGCGTTTTCCAAGTGCCGTCGGTAATCGCATGATCGAAGTGCTTATCAGTGATTATACTATCAATTCGCTGCTCTACTGGTTACATAGGTGAGCGGTCGATTGTTATTCGTCTTTAGCTTCATACATTAAGCTGCTTTTTCTTTTTTTTTGCACATCAAGTTTATTCCACTAAAGCAATGAATACTGGGAGCGCTTTTCAATATTGGATGCTTTTTGTTTGTGCTTAGAACTCTCTTTAACCTTCGAGCGACAATTTTTGGATGCAATTTTCCAAGAGTGGAGATATCAATGAAGTTTCATTGTAGACGAGGAATCCTCGGATTTCGTATCGGTCCAGAGACGCCAAAAATTGGTGCACTCTTGAAAACGACATGTGATTCAGGTGATGAATCAGAGGAATTAAGTGAGGTAAGAATTATATGATTTTTAGATTTTTATCGTTTGATTTTTTTCCTACAGAAGCCACTGCGAGTTATTTCCACTTTGCATTCATGTAAGAGCTTATCACTCCATGTTATGCACTTAAACACCTTATCACTGTTATGTGATTATGACATATTGAAAAGCTGAGAGTGATTTCTGCATATAAATTCGCCTCTAATTTCGATTATCATTTGAGTGAAGTGTTTTTTTTTCTTTCAGCCCACTGATGAAGATGAGACAAGGCGAGGAAGACGTTTATCATTCCTTCGTATTTTCCGTCGACAAAAACGTCAAGGTCTTTCATCGCTTGATTTAGCCGAATTAGGCGTTTGTTTCGGTGATATAATGCCGGCAGTAGCCGAAGAACATCCCAACAAAAATCTGTCGCTCTTCATTCATACTGCACGTGCACCATCAATTCAACTTAGAGCTGGAGGTAAGTGCGGTTTTCTTTTTGAGTTTTTTTTTCTATTTCAAGGGTTGGTTGCATCAAACATTTTGGTAATGTCAACTGTCGTATTCTCAAATGAAGAACAAAGTTTTTTATTTTTATATACTCAATGACCTTCCAATTCTCGACCTTTTATCAAGCTGATAACCTTTTATCAAAAACTCCTACCAGACTACTAATGAGAGTTACTATAGGTGTGGTGACGATCAATTTAATTGCTTATGCTGATATCTATATCGATCAAACAAATACTCGTGTTGGTACAATAACAATAACGACGGTCATCCAACTACGTGCACGAATTGTTGGCAATCGATTGAGTGGAACGGCGGATTTACAAGTGCTACAATTAACCGATCGTGATAAAACACTTGGTCTACCACAAGATGCTCTTGATAGTTTATCAAATCTTGGTAAAGATATGGTTGTTAAGGTAAATATTTGCCTCATTTCTTCAAGTAATTTTATATTTCCCTCTCTAAGCTCATCTCAGTTTCGCTTGAGAAATTCCACTAGATATGAGATATGCATTTCATAGTGGTATGATGGAACTATTTTTTATCCCTCACATTTTTAACTCCTCGTCGGTGTCAATTTTGTCATTTTGGCCAAATTTCTCGAGCTTTTCAAGCCTAAAATTCGAAACCTTATTAAGTTCTATTCAATGAAAATACAACAGGAAGGAAATAAATAAACTATAAATAACCTATAGATTTCTTAAAAGCTATAGATTTGTTAAACTTTGACGGATATTCCTTTCCACTTAACTGAATATATCGATTAGGCATGAAAACTGCTACAAATGGTAAGTGGAATATTCTCTATTTGCTTCTCCATACGTTAGAAGTCGATAATCGGATGTGTTATCCTTTTGCTGAAATAGACAATTTTGCGATCATATTTCACACGATACCCTCGTATAAATAAATGATTCGTCCATATTGGTCGAACGTTTTTTCTCAAAAAAAAAAAAAATCATCCCATGTACGAGGGTGGTCTGCGTTTAGATTTTTTCAATTCTTTTAGATATCAGTTCAATATTTCACTACTTAGCCTATAATCAATTATATGAAGAAATAAGATGATCATAGATAGCGAGTTTTTTTTACATATATTCTATTATGATGAATAATTTCTAGGCAGCGAATGATCAACTCGCAAAAGGCATGGAATTACGTATGCCACCGTTGAATCTACCGATACAGATAATTAATCCACAAGTTGGAATGGTCGATCATGCAATCTATCTTGCAGCCGATTTTATCATACCACAATCAACACTTGCAAATTTAGGCTCAAGCGGATAAGGTCGAAGCGTTGAATGAGTATTATTATTATTATTTATGTGGGACTAGTTGATAAATTAAGAGAGTTGATCTTATTTGCTTTCAGAGAAAAAAAGGTCAACCTAAATAGGCTCATGGGGTTCAAAGGTCAGCCCAAATTGATATTTGCGGCACTTTTTTGAATCTTCTGGAGGGATGAAAATGACGAATTTATTAATTTCTCAAAAACGAAACCGAAGGATATCGGCATTCACTCTTTCCAAATTTCGATTATTGTCAATCCTAATGATTAGGTAAGGAATAATTTTGCATAATTTAAATGATATTTGTCTGTATATTATTGTTGTGATTATATAAGAATTAACGATGACTGTGCTCTTTTTTTTTTTAAAATATCTATAAATGTTGTTCTTAAATGTTTTAAATTCGATTGCAAATAATATTTATTAGTAATCGTAATATGACATCATCGTTGCATTTTCCGGATCTGGCCAATATTTTTCCGGAAACTTAAGGTGCACTGTTCTCATCGATTGAGAGAAATAAGTGGAAATTACGATCAATTCATTGTGTGAAAATATCCACTGAACATGTGATATGACGAATCAAGTGTAAAGTTTGGCAAGAAAATGTGAACTACGAAATAGCCCTCACAAAGTTGTTTCACACAGAGCTCAAAGGTCAATCTACAATAGGTGAGAATCACCTGAGGGTCAAGACATGATCTTCCCAAATTGGCTTGCTTGTTCATTCATTCCGAAATGTCATAAGATGTGAAGATATGCGTATTAGATTGGCATTTGAAATCAAAAGTAAGAAGAAAATGTCACTGGCGACGTATCGAATAGGCATGAAAATTTCTACCTTTTACAAGTTTCTCAGCACCGCAAAAATTATTTTAAACCTTCAGAGAGATTCTAAGACAATTGCATACGATTTGGACTTTTCTTTCGGAAGGGAAAATATCTATTTCTACGATATTAGGCGAATTCGTCTAGCATCTACTTCTCTCTAGTAAGCGAAGAGAAGACTTGACTTCAACCATAGTAGAATCGAAATTTTTACAATCGACTTCAATGAAATAAGCTTTTGACAATGATTCTAAACAAAACGCCCATAAAATCAACGAATATCTTCACTCAAATATCCTTTCAATGAGGAAATGATTGAGGTGATCGCTGAGATGTTATACCTTACTAATCCGTGCCTCAAATACCTTGTCAAGTTGTGATTTTATCAATTTCGTCGTTCTCTCCTCCTTCGATGCAGTTGGCAATTTTTTACAACTTTTGTGATCGTGAACTCGCCGCATCGAAGCAAGAACATAAAGACGTCGTAACGGATCTTATTTTCCATATTGCTGTGGCTGCTCCATATTGTACATCTCCTGATGGCCGACCTACTGGGGACGTAGGTTTCGGTTATCCGAAGTTTCCTTCTCCTAGCGTTTCTTCTTCCACCAGGTAGTACCTACAACGAAGCAGGGGCTGCGATCTTTTTTGACGGACCATACTCGACGTGACACGAAACCGTTATTGGGTATTGTGAGCGTTTTATATGTCCTGGCGTGCCACCGCCAACCCCAGTCACACCCTCACGGTGCATTTTGCCGTTGGTTGGCTCGCACCTGCTAATTCAAAATATTCGCAGGTAACCGTCATATCTGATGACCGCTGCTCGTCCATACTATATCAAAAGATTAGTCCCAAGGCAGTACTCATCTCGTTCCGAGAGGATGTAAGGACAAATGATTTAGTTAAGCAGTTGTTTAAATTTCCACAGATTAATGAGCGACAAACTTGCATCTACCACATTGGAATAACTACTGTGATAAACTCCGATGATCTAGCGCACATATAACTGAGCTCTAAAGTAGAGCGTTCTGGATTTGCTATTGCGCGGTTAGTCGTAAGGCAGCTCCGATGGGACTCTTTGACTCCGTCCTGCTGAGCCATTGCAACTAGTAGCCTTATCAGAACGGAGCAAATCCATAGGAGCAAATCGGGATTCACCTCTTGAGTGCAAAAACGATGAATCGGCTCGTCAGTATGCGACGAGCTGGAAGCGAGTCTAAGCCCTAATCTTCACGCGACCTTACAACTTCACCTAAGCAAAAGTGGACGCGACATGTACAGACATTTATTCGTAATGAATGATCCGCTGAATAAAATATAACAAAATAAATAAATAAAGCAGTAAAATAAAACAATAAAATAAAGCATGAAGTAAAGCAATAAAAATAAGTGAATATAATCGCTGAATATTGGCAACGAGTATATGAACAACAATTGCCAACAACACTAAAATTCCACTTAAATCATACAAATGCACTGATCGGTGCACATGTTCGACTAAAATATTCATCGAAATATTTAAGCAAGGAGAGAGATTGGCATTGAAGAAATGGTTCATCGAAAAAAAAAGTGCCATTAAAATTAAAAGAGTCAATCGTAAGAGAGTGTAATTAGATGAAATCGATGAGTGACAAATCTTTCCACTTTCATTCATAGAATAGCGCCAATTTAGTTCCCTTATTTATTTTTCTATTTTCCCATAAATTCGAATAAATCGATAGTGGAAAACAATGAGCTAACTATAAATGAACCAAAAGAAGAATACGATTTTAAGCTTGTGATGGAATATGGCCATTTGAAAGATATTTACAATTTTATATTTTATATTTATAATTTATATTAAATTCTATAATTTTTTATTGGAGTCGAATTGAGTGACGTGGAGTCAAATGAGGCGTAATGGAGCTGATCTAGGTGAAAAGTGGAGCTAACGAGGATGTCGTTCTAAATCCGGTCAAAAAACGGAGCATTTACAAAGTTTTTTTCTTTGGTGAAGGTTTCTATGAATCTACAATTCAAATGGAAAACAAGTATTCGAAGTTATTTCGTCGTAATGTGTTGACCTAATTCGAGATGACTGAAGTCATTCCTTTCAATTACCGTTAAATATTTTTATGATGAATATCGAATGCATTGCTTCGAGATCAATGAAGGAAACGACGATTAAACCTTTCAGGGAAAGGATTTGTTTCCTTTTCACTACCAATATAGGTAGGAAAAAATTCATATCTCTATATGAGAGGTAATTATAAATAATTTAAATGGAGTTTGGATAGCAAATATCATCATTTGATTGTTAATCCATCTAAACAAAAGGGTGGACACATTTCAAAACTCGTCTTGTGTCATTTATTTAGTCGATAGGCAACGACTGCCCTTACGATAGTACAAAGGTGACACGTTGAATAACTTGAATACCATAAATACACAACTAGCCGAACATTCACAACGATGATAGAAAACAATAAACAACCATAATAAGAGTTCAAATTTGACATCACAGCACATCACTTCATATCGTCACTATTCACTATTCACCTTAAAGGCAATAGTTTAATGAGTAAAGTAGTCGTTTGATGTTTTATGATATTTATTTCGTAATTTGTTGGCAACGGTGAGCAGCACTTTGCTAGCCGTTCGATTATGAGCTTCCTCTTCAATAAGCTACAAAAATTCCCACTGAATTAGCCATTCGGCATTCTCTTAGCTATTGCTTTAAATTCTATGCTGTTTAGTGTTCATAGAACTCCTCAGATCTAGTGAGCTTTATGTTCAGTAAATTATTCGAGTATATTTTTTCCAAGGTTGTGAATAGCCTTGATCGATTGGTTTGCTGCTCATTGCATTACTGTGAGATCTTTTCTGGTTGTTGTCGTGATGTTCGACAAGAATAGCCTGAATTTTGGAGGAGGAGGGGGGCGGAGGGGGGAGGGAAGGGGGGGGGGGGGATTACGTAGGCATCTATCAGCGAGCTTATGCATCTACGGTACACGTGTATTGGCGTTATTGCCTTCGTATGTTAGAGGTGTTTTGAAGATGGCCGAGTAATGTTATCGAAATGGGCTTGGAAAATTTGGCTGTCATTTAAATATAGGCCTAGTAGGTTGTGGACAATATTTCTTGCCGATACTTTTGCTCGGCTGATCATTAGAATGCTCTCCCTAGCGAAACGCTTTTTAGTTAGCCCCCCGCTCAACAAATTCAACACATTCGGCAATACGGCGAACTAAAAAATGTTTTTTGACTAATTTATTTTTATCTCCAACGTTTCATTTCTTCATTTTCCTCATACAACAATGCTTAGAAGTTGTTTTGTTATCTATGAAGAGTATCCTTTTCTGGTGTGTACTTAAGTCCTTCGCTTATGCCCGATAATAAAACGTTAAAAATGAGAGGTGGAAGAGGAACACCCAACCAGATGCCCTATAAGAACCCAATTCGCTTTTGAAAATCCATCTTCATGTAGTGTTCGCATTCTCCTTTTTAGCGCGTAGTCTTCTAATAATTTTGTTAGTTCACCATCGAGATTTACGTTGTCGAAGATTTTCTGGAGGAATGCATAAGCGTGCAGTTTCTGGATATCTAAGTGTCCGATATAGATCAAGTTATTATTCTCCATTGTTTAGGAGGATTTTTCACATAATTTTTAGAAGCGTCGCTGTAATAGAATGTCTCCTTTGAAATGCATGTTGGTATTTAGGTAGGAAATACTTGATTCTATGATAGATCGGTGGATGTGCGTATAGCTCAAAAGGTTTGAAAACGCAGGAAATAAGGCTAATAGATAGATAACTGGCTGATTCATGCTCATTGCCTATGTTCCTAAATACTCACTGCCCTAAATTTCACCTCTTCCCATTCCTTAATAAATTTCCCATTCTGAATTATTGCATTGAGCAATGGCGACTATAGAAATACGATGAACAAGCAAAATGGTGAGATAAGGGACGATCCTTTCTTAGCTGTATAAATGATGCATAAATTGTTGGTAACAAACTCAAACACTAAATTGCTCCTCCAACTTTTCTATATAATATTCTATGATAAGTCAACTCATCCGTGACATAATCGCGTTGCATAATGTGCGAGGAAAAGGTAACATTTTAGAAGGATACTTTCTTTCTAGCGAACGCAAGAATATTCACGATATGTCTAAAATTTAAACATAACTTTGAGTGTTGGTTATCATTTTGATTCAGCTTAATAGTCTAAGATGTCGCTTTGTCATCGTTTGTCGTCCTTTCACGTATATATCTGACAATTGTTAACTCTCGCAAGAGATGATAGCCTCTCGTAGCATTTGTTCATCACCTTCTTTGGTAGTATTCTCGGTTGTCGCCCTTCTTCTTTACAATTACCGACTCTAGTAAGGGTCAATCCGGCTTTCGTTTGACGATGACTGATCTGCCGACATAAGCACTATAAGCTAATCGAGTCGATCCACTACAGGTTGCATAGACGCCTATAGTTTGTTGGATAGTGTTGAAGTTAGCGGCGGTATCAACCTCATTGCTATTTTCTTCGATAATTCGTCCAAGTCGATTTCGCCTATTGCTGGACAAAAGCAGCAGAAGCGGCTAGCCGCTCGACACGATAAGTGCCATCAGGAATAGGGAAAGTCCTCGAAATGAGCAATGAAAACGGTAAAAATATAGCCTTGACGCTAGCGTCGGCCTTTTTCTGAAGCTGCGAAAAATATGTCGATGAATGGTCAGTTCATCACTGATGATGACAATCAAATTTTTCACCTAAGAGGACATCGAAAGAGGAAATCGTTTAGTACTAGTTGGACTGCGGAACTAGTTGTGACCCATATCAAATCAATTTAGTTTCATCTATCACGAGAGGTGAACTCCATGCCTCGGGTTTTTTGTAATTGCAATCGGAGAGATGCTGGATTTTTGCGCGTTAGCAAAGGTGGACTTTACTGTGAGATAATTGTTGTTACATCCACTGATAAAGTGCGAACGAATTGATAGTGCTGACTGTGTAGTAGGAGATGATAAGTAGAAATAGAGAGGGCACAGTTTGATAGACGGGCATAATATAAGAACCTCAACTGAGATGGCAAGTGGCTGTTGGAATACTCGAGTGATAATATTTCATAAAATATAGCCCCAATATATCATGGTTAGTATGATGCGACTTTTTTCAGGAAAAGAACCTAGGCAGATACTCAGATCGACCCGTTTCTAGTCGATTATGTTCCCTGTTTTCGGTTCAATTCTTAAACTTGAAGATATATATATATATATATATATATATATATATATATATAGAATATCCACTTCAGATTTGCTTGATTGCATTGAAGCTTTCAGTGATGTCTTCGTTAAAGTCTGCCATCTACCTTTCTCACTTCTTAGCCACTTACCAGGAAAACGGCGTATAGATTTCTAGCTCTCGTTCATTATAAATCTCTAATCAAGACGCTACGCAGTGCGATTCCACATTTTCAGAATAATATAGAATGGAGGGCAGTAAATTGGAGTCTTTAGAATGCTCAGCACCGAAGTTTTTTGAGCTAAATACAGTGATAGCTTCTGATGACGTTGCCCGATTGGGGCACTTTTAATGCTCTAGAGCAAAGATTTTGCAAAACACTCGTTGTTTCAGACCGAACACCTGTGCATTAATCTTCTTAATCAACATTTCTAAATGCAATTCACATCTGTGTCCATTTCAATGACATCTAGAACTGGATCCTTTTGCAATGTTATTGACCTTGAAATTATCGGGAGTGCATAAAAGTACCATCTCTCTCATCAAAAAATGTAACTGCACCTAATCAACTCATACGATTCCTTCTGAAAATAATCTCATCCGCCAGTTCATTTGCACTGCTCAAACAATTCCAAGAAAACCGCTTCGTTCCGATATCATCGAAACCTCAGAAAGAGTTTATCGTTTTTCTCAGTTTATGAAAAAAAGGCTCGCTAAAGGGGTGGGGCGGGGGGACGGATATCACTGCTAATTACATGCGAATATCACTAGCATACATTTTATGCAACAATTATTTGGATAGCTTGATGAATTTATATGATATGATAAGAATTTTGATTAATTGAAGTGATATGATATGACAAGAATTTTAATTCATTGAAGTGATATGATATGATAAGAATTATAATTAATTGTTCAGCAGATATTATCTCTTTATGACAAATAAATAGAAAGAAATATTCACAACATTTACTCGACAATCATGAAAACATTAGAACACATTATTATTTAGGTCAAGGCAAAAGATTTTCTATAAAAAAGAGTTGTTCGGTAGAGAGTTTTTCATTGGCCGTAATTTGTCGGGAATATTTGTTCCATAGATGTTGATAGGATGTTTAGCAAGATGATGAGTTAAATCGTTTTGTTAGCGTTTCCTTAATTCTTAATGAATTGATTTTTCGCCCACCTTTTGGACAATTGTGTGAAGACTTTCAATACTGAAGCCGGAAATACTGAAGCCCCCCCCCCCTTCGAAACACCATCCCCTCTCCTTCCCCTCTCCTCCTCCAATAGATCTTTTTTGTCTTGTTGGGACGAATGATGGGTAAGAGTGGCATGATTTTTGCGATAATATTTATTTATTTAATTATTTATTTGTTTATTTATTTATCTATCTATTTATCTATTTATTTATTTATTTATTTGTTTATTTATTTATTTATTTATTTATTTAATTTGCTCATTTATTTATTTATTTATTTATTTATTTGTTTATCTAATTCATCAATTTATTTATTCGTTTGTTTATTTATTTATTTATTTTATTTATTGATTTATTGCATTTATTTATTTTATTTATTCATTCATTCATTTTATTTATTTATTTATCTATTTATTAGTTAGCATGATGATACATTTTATACTCCTATATTGCCTCATTGCGTTCATATGATGAGACAGCTTAGACGATGAATGAACCACACTGTCAAAATGGGTCTCGACGGTTAAGCTATCTAGGTTTAAGGTTGAAGCCTAAATTGTGAATGCGAATTTCTCACGTTTACTCCTCCATCAGAGATAGTCGAAATGAGCGCAACGAAAAAGCGCATCTGATATCATGGGGTCTTCTACAGTTATTGACGATAATTCTTGAGTGTCACATATTTGCATTATATCTTCAGCTTGTCTTTCAGGTACACCAATATATTTCCATCACTTCGTTCGTCAATCTCCTAACTTTCACTCAATTGCATTTGCTATAAATGTAATGAATTTATATGACGCAAAATTATGCTGATTTCTGAGAGAGATATGCCTGGTTTATAGATTCTCTTTTCTTCGTGTTTTTAGGAATTGGCCCATTTCTTTTTTCGCGTAAAACATTTTCTTATAGTCGAAAATTACGGCGATGCAATCACAATACCGGAAATAACAATGGAAATATCTGATTAAAACTAAAAACGTTAGTCGAATATAACGACGAATAGTCTTGTTGGAAGCTATAAGTGAATATATTCGTAGCGATAGTGCACTCGANATTTCACTGAATGTCTTGTTGGAAGCTATAAGTGAGTATATTCGTAGCGATAGTGCACTCGAAAATATCATTCAATTCATTGCTTCATTTTGCTTTATTTATATATCCTTCATATGGCTAGAGATTTTAATCATTTTTCGGCTGGTTGCAAGTCTTTACCGCACGACCACTCCCCCTTCAACGAGTTTCAATCAAAATGTTTCCGAACGTTCATGCAGACACTATTCGATCATAGAGACCTCCCATATTGACCTATTAAATGATAGATGATGCTCTTCTTCTGAGCAATTATTTTTTCTCAGAAGCCACAATTCTTAGGTCATCTCTCAACGAATTCGATAGAAATATGCCACGAAGCAATTTTTCATCGATTTGGATTGTGATAGGCGATCACATATTTAGGTGGTCGTTTAAAAAACAATAAATATACAAGTATTTATTATCGCTACTGCAAGCTTATGTGCTCATCATTCTTCGAATTACTGTCAAGTTTTTCCCATCTTGCTAGCAAACTAAGAAAGCTTATTTTTCATCAATTTTTATTTCGAGTGATTATCACCGTTATCACTGTTGCAGAATAATTTTGTAGTTGCAGATATCAGCAGATATCCCGCAGATAAGCCTACTGAACAAATGTTGAAAATTCTGCTCGGCTTCAATGGCACTGCCATCGAGCAGCCCCTCATTATTCTTTTATCCTCCTCGTCTGTGTCATGCTTCCTTCCCTATCTCTCTTCCGTGAATTTCAGCAACGCGATGCTTCCGGTCGTCGAATGACGTCGTAAATAAATATAAATAAGTAAAAAGACAACTATATTGTTGCTATAAATAAAGAAATTAATGTTGGTATTTTATAGTCGACGTTGAGATGATCTCATTCGTCGCCGTTGGTGCTGCATTGATCTTATTTGTGATTTTTGTCGATCGACTAGTGATACGACGATTACGATTGAAAGATATTGAAGAAAAAGCGATACTTATTACCGGATGTGATAGTGGTTAGCGATCAATCATTTGTCGATAAGAAATTTCCACACGGTTTATTTCTTTATTACATATAATTTTCTTTTTTGTTTTCTTAGGCATCATTTCCGTTGATAGACAGTAATGCTTGATAAAGCGATAGTAAATCTTACCTTTGAATTTTTGCCTTTTCAAGAGACCTCCCACGCCCTCTCCCGCTCTCCCCCCCCCCCCTCCCCACGCTTTTCGGTATTTCTTTCTCGCCTTGCAGCGCTTATTAAAAATTTATTCCACAAGAATATTCTACCAATGACACACAACTCCACGATTTGGATTCGAGTGGTCGACTCAGTGGTGGTTTGCTTCGCTAAATCCTGAGTCGAGTCTTTGTGCTATAGGAGAGTTTAAACTTTAGAGCTTGACCTTTTCTTTTTTCTGGATTCAAAGTCGGTAGTTATTGGCACCATTTGCAAAGCTTGATTTAGAGTCTAGAATCTCAATGGTATACCACATTGCAACAGAGTCACCACATTTGTTGCATGAGTTCCATAAATTCATTGGATCAGTTCTAGCTGAGTTCCATAGGGCGTGCACTGTTGGAAAACTCTTCACTTATTGCTCTGTTTGGTCTCATTTATCTAGAGGAACAGAGGGTAATTTTTAAACCTTAAAGTACTTCTATATTCAACTATAAGTTTTTCGATCATCTAATACAACAATTTGTTCTCAACCTAAAACCAGGTCTCAAAAAATTTCAATAATTAATTAAAGAGAGGGAGAAGGGGGGCTAAATCTATTCCCGATCCGATGGAAACAATGGAGGCTATATTCCTCTTCCCCCCCCCCTCCGTTCTAGCCGTACTAGAAATAATTCAGGTACAAATGTAAGCATCGAGATGCTTAGGCAAAAATCTGGAGTGGAGGAATGAATCGATATGCTACTGCTTAATCGATGAATTAAATGCGCTAAGAAGCAAGACTTTTGAATATTGTAACAGACTCATATCTATTAGTCAATGATTTTGATGTGTGCGAAGAATTTTCTCCACTTTGGAACAATCACCCCGCAGAACTTTGTTTTCTCTCTTCATAAAATAAATGAAAATCCCATTGAAACTTCTCAAATAATACAACTTTGAAGGTTTTGGTTTCGATTTGGCGTTGAAATGTCTCGAAAATGGGATGACTGTTTTCGCATCATGTCGTACTCAACAGGTAAGCATTCCAAGTGTTCCACTAACTATGACCCACTGTTTTCATCCGAACACCATTGATCCGGGCACCGTCGATTCGAGCACTATTGGTCCGAGCACCATCGATCCTGGCATCACTGGTCCGGGCACTGTTGATCAGGGCACTATTGATCCGGGCACTGTCGATCCGAGCACCATTGATCCGACAACCGTTGATCATAGCACCGTTGATTCGAGCACCATTATGAGACGAGCAGAAGAGAAGCATAAAATATTTGACGAAAAACTAACGCTCAGAAAAAGAGAAGAAAATAGATTAAACATGTTAGATCACTGACGTTGGCAAAAAAATATTCCTTATAAGATGGCCGGTGGATTGCCAAGTTTTCTCTATTCGGATAAAAATTTTGCCTTCATAATAATTATTCAACAAGAAGTTTATTATTTCTTGAATAGGAGTATTTCTCGAGAAATTTGACGCATATATGAAGATGATGTAATGAAGAAACACAACTTTGTAGGAGATTTACAACTGATTATGAAAGGATTGATTTTAATATAGAGAGAATGTTCTTCCAGATTTTCTTTTCCAGGCATTTTAAGATCTCTCTATGGAATCCAAATAAAAAACCTTACCGATAAATGACATACAATTTCTGCATTCCTTAAATATTATAGGTGTCCTACGCTTGAGTATGGTACTATAACGGATTAAGAGCTAAGTATTTTTGAATTTAATTAGTTCAAATAAACAATAACGTTGAAAACGATGATAAAATTCAATGCACTAATTATCAGTTATTAAGTTGAATTCAATAATAATAATGATAATAATAATAAATTATCACTCTAAAATAGGGTGTCGATTTATTACAATCGGAGAATCGTGGAAAAGCAAGTCGACTCTACGCATTCATGATGGATATTACAAGTGATATAAGCGTTCAAAGTGGCGTCGCATTCGTTGAAAAAACTCTCGAAGAGACACAACAAGGTTTCTTTTAGTCATCGATATGCTTGTTTTATGAGATCTTTTATTTCCGGTCATTTCTCTTATTTCCTCTTTCCTCTGAAAATATTTGCGCATTATTTCTAGAAGAGTTGAGGATGGTACTATATAAGATCTTACTCGTAGATGGATACTTTGTATTACACCCTAGATTAAGGCTTTATGGCGCTTCATGTAGCAGGCTTTTATATGTTTAACACCAATCTTCGTTCATCGATGAGCTCCGGATCTATCACTGTTTCTTGAACTATTTATAGCCTTGAAATCAAGAACAAAGCTGCAACCTCTTCATATTATATAAATTTTGAATTCGATGATACCCCTAATTTTGATTTCGTATCGTTAGTGATTTTACTTCAAGTTTATCAAGCTGATGGCTCGCTTCGAATCTTTGATATTTCCTCAGGTATTATCAATGATTTTTTTACAGACCTTTACGCATTAATCAATAATGCTGGTATTCTTGGTAATTCGATGTTTGATGATTTTCTACGACTTGATGATTATAAGGAAGTGGTTGAGGTGAATACATTTGGAGCTATTCGAGTTATTCACGCTTTCAAGGAACTCATTAAAGCTAGCAGGTTTACTTTTCACTTGAAAAGGCAAATATTCAGGGGATTCTAGGTAGTGGAGATCATCATCATTTGGTGTTTTTTATGGATTCTTTAAACACTGGAGACAATCGAATTCGGCTTTATTTGCTTGCGCTGTATCTACAGACCTTCCATCCTCCCCCCGCCCTACCCTCTTCCATCTCCCTTCTCCTCCCCTCCGTTCTTCTATTTACATTTAAACTGCAGCTGTATGACCGTAAAATCAGTGATGANNNAACCATTTGTAAAACTTAAAATACCTCATAATTTCTTCCACTGATATTTGGGCTTAAGAAGGTCTGGAGATATTGATAAACTCTTCATCTATTCCATTAGAAGGAACTCATTTAATAAAACTAAGAATGTGGTAGCATATCGAGCTCAAACTAAATACATGAGCTCAAGCTAAATACTCGAGCTTCCACTACATAAATATTTTGTTCTTTCTGTAACATCATATGATCATCGCTTGATTATTTCTATAGTCCGGCCTTCAGAAGTCTTTTTTCTTTATTATTGCTAATATCTCAACAACAGAACATTGTTATCAACCAAACAGATCGTTCTCACGTTGAAGACTATTCGGTAGTGTAACTAGTTGATGTGTGCGATATCGTTCAAAAAACTCTACGGACGCTCACATCTCTATTCACGTTTGCTTCATTCGTGAAGCATGCAGCATCTTTTTGAACCTGAAGGCCAAGAATTCATGCGCATATTTATATATGCATGTAGACATGGGGTTTAGTAGTTTAGTGGTAGAGCGTTCGCCTGTTAAGCGAGAAGATCCGGGTTCGATTCCCGACTGATTTCCGGAAGGCTCCCTAATTGGCGTTCCAAAATCCAGTCACGACAACCATATGTGAGCATGGATGTCAGATGCATCGATAATGGAATCGTTGAATACTATAGTTGCCTCTGCATCTTTTGCATCTTTATATGCGTACATACCTGTGACGGTTTTCCAGCTCTGGCACGTTTGTCTGAGATGTATGGTGTGTATGAGCTGTGTGCTTGTGTTCACTCATATCAGAATTTTCAGAGGCCGTATAATCGGCATTACGAGTAGCTGTTGTCGTGGTCATATACCTGGTACTGGCCCATATTCCGTATCAAAGCTTGCTATTCAAGGTTATTTACAAGTTTTGAGGTTTGTGCGAGATTATTTTAGTTGGTATTCTTTCAAATACTCTTAATTTTTTTCCAGTATTGGGCACTTATATTTGTGGCTATATTCCTTTTCATTTTCAAATATTTCAGCATTCTTTTGCGAGTTATCGAGGGTCTTTTCACACTCTTTCGTGCACTATCACTTTTTTCTACCAAAAAAAAAAAGCGGAAAAACACATCATCGTTCCGTGGTGATAGATAAACGTCATCAATAGAATAGAACCTATTATATTCGTATTCACTCATCTTTGAGTCTCTTTTCATCAAAACGCCCCAATCTGAAATATTGGATGCGATTTTGCACCTCTTCCTTCCAGAAAAGCATTCATCATCAAAGAAACGAAGTAGACATAGGGGTTTTGCTAAAAGCGATCCTGGCTATTGCGGCTTCATTGAGCCCCACCCCCCTGCCCCTCCCCTCTCTACCCCACTCTCGTCTTGTATCAATAATAAAGATCTCACTGAAAAAAAAAATTGAGTAATGAAATATAAAACAGGCAAGAGCTACGACTATTCGGTGTGGAAGTGATTATCATTGAGCCAGGTTTCTTTCGAACGCCGCTTATCAATCCTGAAAGTGTGGAATGTATGTCGAAAGGATTGTGGGAAAAATGCGATGATCGAACACGACAACAATATGGCGAAGAATTCTTCACAAAAAGTGAGGCGTTTTTGAATCACTTATAGAGAGAGGACCAAAAAACGTCCTTACCGAAAACTTCCAACTCCGGAACCTTACCAGAAACTTTTAACTCCGGAAGCTTACCGGACACTTTCGACTCCGGTAATAAAGCTTAACAACTTCCTATGACGGCCAAAAATCTTTCTTTTTTTAGCTACCGATTGTGCCATCAAACTACTAGCAACAACTTCATCAACGCATACTGAATGGGTTGTCGATGCATACTATCATGCCGCAACAGCACGTTTCCCCTATCGACGTTATCATATTGGATTCGATTCACTTCTTGTGTAAGTTCTTTCTCTATCATTTCTTATCAGATTTGCTTGAAATTATTGGGCACTAGAGCGTTGAATTAAAATCTTCTTAACGAGTATCTATTTCTATGAGTTAAGCTTAGGAGTTAAACTTAGTTAAGCACTTCGTTATTTTTTTGAAGCATTCGCAGTCAATCGTTGCTTGTATGAATAGACATTAGGAACAGTACAAATGGGGTTGAGGTAGTTATTCAAATATTCGAACAACAAAAGAAAGCAGTAATCGTCATTTGCTCGCTCGTTTCCGAATCCCTTTGGGGTTAGCGGTCGTACAAATGTCTTGTCCATCCGCGATACATTGTATTTGATGCGACAAATAAGTACGCCAGTTGGCGTGTCGTTTCCTCTCACACTAAAGAGCAGAACCATCGTTAGCCAGAGGCGATTGTTGACCCCTGTTACCTCTCCGGTATCACAAGGAGGACGTCGACGGATTTTACCCGGACAAAAAGCGAGGAATTCGAATTCAAAGACTATAAACAATAAAAACCAATCCAACAGTCATAAACGATAAAGATTTAAGAGTTGAAAATTTTTAGACGATATGAATACGGTCGGTTACTCACATTTCTATTTTGTCTGCAGTTATGGCTTGCAAACAAAATAGAAAGATTCTTATGCAAAATGATGAATAATAATAATGTTGTTCAGGAAAAAAGGATGAATTTAGCTTAGTGAAGCAAACGCTGTTCAAAACTTTCGTGAACATTCTCTCCCCCCTCTGCCTTGCGTCTCTCTCTCCCATCACCCAATGAAATTTCCAGTAATTCCACATGATGACCGGCGATGTTCATAATCCTGGAAAGTTCAGGTCGGAAACACTAAGAGTAAATAATATATTCCCTATGCTTTCCGATATTAGCTTCCTTATATCTATTCATATATTGAATAAGCAGTTCGCTGTGTAGTAAACAATTTTGAAATTTCAGATTTATACCGTTTTCATATATGCCACCAATACTACAAGATTTTATCGTATGGTTAATTCGAACAATTGCTGGACTTCCTATGCCTGCTAACATTAATGCTTCGCGTAAATCATCACATATTGTCGAAGAAATCGATAGCAATATTTGAGAGTTGTATCATCATTAATGTGTTGTCCAAATAAATAATCGCAGTAAATTTGGAATATTGGAGTAAATTTTTGGAATATTTGGAAGCATCGTTCATCGCTGTCGTGGACAACTGGTCCAGTAACCCTCTATAGCCCTCTCATATTTCCTCAACTACGCTATAAAAGTCCATATTCCTCTTCATTGTCCCTTAGGAAGATTATTGTCTCGAACGATAGACTAAACGGTTGCGTCGATCTCGTTTAGATATTAAGAGGAATCGTTCTTATTGAATCATTGGCATCGATTGTTTTTTTGTTTTTTTTTAAAGAAACTTCCGATAGTTAGCTAGAGGGAAGCCTGTGAAAATGAAGCAAAAAATAAAAAATTGAAATAAATCAGTAAATAAATGACGCAAATTATTTCATATAAAAACAATTCATTGAATTTAATTCCGCATCAGTTTTACAAAAGTAATAAAAACAATATATGTGAACAATACAGTAATATATGACTGAAATCATGCAAAATGTTTAATATCTTGGTTTTTATTCATTTATTCACTTAATTATTTATTTATTTATCTATTTATTTATTTACATATCAGTCCCAAATAATGAAATATCCTCAGCGGTAATGAGGATGAAGTTGAGGCGTTGCTGATAAGAAGACTGAATAAATGAACTAGCTATAAAGAAACTATGCATAGTCTCGGCTTTCTTGTGGAATGAAATAAGCAAGGAATGATAGCGCTGTGCAAAAGTTTAAGGCATTTTCCTCCACCTATACACTTTTGAATTATTTTTTGATAAGGTGGCTGATTATTTTGGATATATATTATCCGTCATTGCGAATCACCTCAACTCCATCATCACCATATCGGAAATGAATGCTCTCGAAGGTGATCACTTCTCATCAGTGACTCCTTATCACATAAATATGCAGGTGTATATCGCCTAATTAACCTATATCTACCTGTGTAAAAAATTGACCATCATCAAATGCTTCATCTATATACATATATGATAAAATACGAGAATAGAGATGGTTGCATAAATTATTCGGCGACTGTTGAACAACTTGATGAGGTACTGTCGCTACGAGCTGAACATCTCGTTTCGATTTGATTCTCACTGCAAATTGCTCGTGATCAATTGAGATATATCGATTACAAGTAATAATAGTGATAATAATAATAATAATAATAATAATAATAATAATAATAATAATCCAAATACTAAGCAATATACTTATTTTAAGATATCGGAAGCAATTTTTGGCAACTTTCTAGGCATTTCTAAGAAATAACAGTGATTATAAGAAGATTGTAAATTGAACGAGACTGAGATGTCGACTCCTTATTTCCTTTAATTTAGCGTTTTAAAAAATCGTCAAAGAACGATCTTTTCTCCTCAACTCAACAAGAAATAGGATAAAAATAAGTGGAAAATGACTCGCTCCTTTATATGTGAATATGAAATGGCCTAGTCAATGAATACATAAATTACTGAATTCTTTTATAGTTTTAGCATATGATCCCAGATGTTTGCAATATCGATATACAATAGATGAAATTAGTAGCCCTAATCGTGATTGTTTTTAAGACTTAAGATGAGCCTCGTCGAAATTCTGCACAATAAAATTGGGCAATTTTTGCACTTGGACTTATTTTTGCAGATAATTCCCAATATTTATGTCTTAAATTTGATCAATAATCGTTTCATGAAATTTCTGGAAGTTTTCATTTTCACATTTTTAGTAAATAATTTTTCCTGCATGCTAATTCGATAAATGCTCATCGAGATGCGGGTGGAAATAATACATGCCTAATTTGTTAGTTCTTGAGGCAATCGTAAGATAAGAGTAGCTGAAAGGCTTGGATATGCTTTGCTTCTATTGATTTCCCTCTAAGAAAAGATGAGAAAACACATCGGGGATAAAAGCTCATGTCGCTAAAAACTACTCAACGAATATTAATATCAGTATTAATCTCGGATATAGCCGACAATACATTTATTTATCGTCGGAGGACATTAAATATTTCCATTTCGGTGATTTAAAGCTCAACTTTTTTATTCCTGAGCATTCTTTTTTTGTTTCTGCTATTCACTAAACAAAAATCAATCAACGAACAACTACTTACAGTTGTTTTCGCCTATTGCAAAGAGTCCAAATTAGATGAACGAATGCGGCAACAATCGAGAGTAGAAAAATAATCGCTAAAGTGACATAAACGATTGACTTATTCGTACTCCATGCAGTATTTTGATGCTAAATTATATCATTCTCTTGCAATAAAGATCACATTAAGAAGAAAGATAAAGATAAGGTGGATAGACGTTGGTCGAACAACGACGGGTATCACTTGCCAGGATCTTAGGGACGAGTTTGTACTGATATAAATTCGTCAAGCATTTGCAGTGATATCAAGGACATTTAATATTTCCATTTCGGTGATTTAAAGCTCAACTTTTTAGTTGAGCCACTTTTTTTAACGGCTGTTCGGTTGAAAGGCTGAATTTTGCCTCACCTTTGGAAATTATTTCTTCAAAGTTCTTTTGCCTACATCTTTTTTTTCTGGCAGAATAAGCAAATCTTAGCGTATTTGAACATTTGATACAAAAAAAAAAACAAAACGTCTTCCCTCCGAAAATGCATCCCTACCTCAAAGAATGCTGCCCCATATGGAATGTCTCTGTTGGAATATGGACGTTCATTCACGATACCAGAAGGGCTGGGTATCTTAGTTTGAGAGGCGTAGTTTCTATAAGTAACAAATGAATACAAAAGAGGAAAATAAATCGAAATGTGGCAATTCTGTTGATTATTCATGAAAGCTTTTTCAATGATTTCTTCATCAATTTATAGAAATATGAAATCGCCTTCAACTATGGCATTCTATCGATATTTCATATCTATGCTCAATTGGTTTTTCCACAAGAATATAATTCAGCAATTTTATGCTTATATAATTATTTCTTTGCATTTCTTTTCACAGGAAATACTTTGACGTGAACATCTTATCTCTCTTACAATATAAATAAATGAATAAATATTATAAATATAAATATAAATATAAATAAATAAATGTTACAAATATAAATTAGTAAATAACTAGAAAATTATTTAAAAGCAATTAATATCTGAACAAACTCATTTCCTCATAAAGATCAATTTTGTAATCGCATAGCCGGAAGTAGAGAAAAAACGCCCTATCTTAGCTAATTGAATAAAATAAATTCTCAATAAGGAATTGACTATCTAAAGGTAGCTATTTGATATAAACTTGATTGGAGAATTATAATAAAGCACTAACCGAATTGATTCGTGATCCACTTCTCTTGAATCTCAATAATGAATGTGCATCTCTATGATCATCAATAAGCGTTATGTGCAATATATCACTGAAAATATTCATTCGATCGTCACTTAAAGATAATCCACGAAATTAAAGAGAAGGAAATATAGGCTTCTTTAAAATCTTGGAAGCATTTCGCCTATCTCATCTCTATCATTTATGTGGTCAATTTAGTGTTTTTCATATTCCATTTCCTCGATGTGAAATACGTCCATTCGATTTTAGTGCCATATTTTGAAATACTTATAAAGATGATGTGGGAATTGAAAATATCGGAAGAAAACTAGTAATATTTTTATAAATGCTTCATTAAGTAAATAAATACTACAGACATAAGTAAATAAATAAATATTATAAATATAAACAAGTTGATGAATAGGAAAATATTCAAAAAGAATTAATATTTAATATAACATCAATAAATAATTAGCACTTCAAGAAATTAAATAACAAAACGAGCGAATAAATAATGAACACATCAAAAGATTATATATGAAAAAATAAGATGGACTAAGCGTTCACTAAGCGAATAAAAAAAATCTTCATGCTGATTTATTCGCCTTTAGCCGATAATTAAGTGAACTTTCGGTAGCATATTTTCTTAGGTGATCTCTATGGAGGAAAACTGTCGAAATATTTACATCATCGGGAAAAATAAATCTAATTTATTTATGCTGACATCAATCCTCACCTTCTCCCCACTCCCACCCCCACCCTTCCTGCCCCCTCTTCCTCATTCTGCCTTTCACCTCTCCCTCCCCTACCCCCCCCTACCCAAATTGTATTGATGTGCGATTTTATGAACGTACTCGAGCATATTGTATTCGATTCGCCGACGTAGCATGAACTACAATATTGGGAAAGAAATATTGTAGAAGATTTTAGGTGGGATAAATTCTGCACTATTGAATGAAAATCATTTGACGAAGTCAACGATCTTTATTGTCTTCAAGAACTTCATTCCACTTTGCAGACATTTTGAAGGAAAGCAATTCCTCTTCCACCCTCTAACATAAAAGTCTTCAAGTTCCCATCATCGTAACGACATAATGAGTACCTTTCATGAATTGCAAATGTGACATGTCGTTGTTTAAAGCATCAACGACGAGAAATATTTCGCACAAAAAAAAATAGCGAAAGATCGCGAAGAATGGCGAAAAAAATCCCGTTCAAGAAAAAAACGTCCTCTAAAATCTTCGATCATTGAACAAATGAGTAGGAAACGAGAAAAAAGCTCGAAAACAACGTCTTCAACGATCAGCCATCATACCTTTTATTGAAGTCATTTGAATTGACGGCGATCGACATAACACCAATAATTATAATTATTTGGATTAATAATAAATAATAGGTCATTATGCTGAAATAGAGAGGCACAATTTTCAGCTTAGCTCCACAAATATATTTCAGCCATAAAACGTTTAATAATATCTTGTTTTAATCGAATATATAATGCAAATAAACATGAAAACACTCAAATAATATTCGTCTTTCGCATAAGACAAGTAGATTTACCATAAAACGATTCCCGAGAATTGCGAAATATTTCCAGACAGGAAGAAAACGATGAAAAATTGTCTACTCCATAGTAATTTCTTACTAGGACTACTCGGTC
>JAARMF010002155.1:3039-17423 GCA_022844705.1 Toxascaris leonina
TATATGTATATATATATATATATGGAACTCAACAATAGAACATCGAAATTTAATATTTATTTGAAGAACAGAATGATAAAGCAATTTCATCAAGTGGTTAAATGTGTTGTGAGTATTCGTTATTTTGTGCTATACTTATAATTTGTGCACATCCGACAGTTCCAAACGTCAACTGTTCCCCAATCAGAATACGTCATGAAGCTTCATTCCTCTTCCCCTACCTTACAATCATTTCCGGTGATTNCCAGCTTCATTCCTCTTCCTCTACCTTACAATCATTTCCGGTGATTATCGTCGTGTTACATGTAAATTTCATAAAACGATCTGTGATATTGAGATGTGTATATTGATGCTCACCAATATTCACTCGTTTTGATTTCATTTCATGGCTTAGTGCTAAGATGGGCGGGTCGATTTGTGGCGCAACGCCAACGACGACACGCGTTGCGGTCACTCATAGCATCGTGATGCTTGCAGCTAAAGTAGGCCATTGTGCAGCTGCCAAATCCGACGAGATGTATTAGCTGATCCATTTGATGCTTGAAAATTCCCCTATTTACCAGTTTTAAATTCGAGTCACCGATAGTGGTCACTTTTGTCGAGAATCTTTTCTCTTTGTTATATTTGCTACCGCCGTTGAATTTCGTTTCTCGAAATTTTTTCGTGCATATCTACGGGTTTTGACTCTCTTAGAGGCTATCTGCTGATTTTATTACATTCACTCACTCACTTCACACTATCGAGAATCTCTTATAGTGTCACTTGCTATTTTCAATTGCATATTTTTTGGTTGAACGCATCATTATTTCGTTCTTTATTTGCACCAATTTTTTGAATTGTATATATATTGTCGTTCTAAAATTATGAATGATTTTACTTTAATTATCCTTTAGAAGATGAAAATTCATATAAATTCATCAAAAATTTCATAAAGAAAAAGATGATGTCAATCATCTCTTATTCAATCTTAATCCACTTTACGGAAGGAAAATGAAACTATGCTTGAATTTTAATCATTCTGAACTTATAAAGCGAATTAAGTTTTAAAGTTTTATTGGAGATATTTTCCTCGATTGACCAGTGAATCGTTCAAAAATGTTTTCTGTATCTCTGCTAATATTTTCAAAAACAATTTGAACATCAGCATTTTTGATTTTATGAAGAGATGTCTCCAATATTTGAAGTGCGAAAAATATATGATGTATTTTGAGATGAAATTTATATCAGTTCTGTCTCTTCTCCCCTTCTCTCTTCTTCCCCTCTCACCTCTTCCAACTTTCGATCTATTCTATATTCTCCAACTCCATGACTCAATTACCGTCTCAATGTTCTCATCTTAACTGTCAATTACGCTATCTTGGCTGTACTTACTGCATGCGGTTCTGGGATTTAGTGCAATAAATTCCATGCTGAAACCATAATTTGATTTGATTTTAGGTCCCATTAATTCTGATACTTAAATACGATCAGTCCAGTCCCAACTGGAATTGTTGTTTGCATCTATTCGTAATGTATTTTAGCAAAATTATGCCACTATTCGTTCAGCTTATTTCCTACGAAATGTAAAGGATAGAAAGGATACTGAAACCTTAGAAAGCAAACCAGAATGGATGGCGATCTGATATTGAGACACTTTTAAGAATATAAGCTTAGCAGAAACTAGAAACTTGACCATCCTCGTGCTCATCTATACTCCTCACTTCCTGCTATCGAAGTATCACATTATGGCGCAATAATATTCTCAAGTACTTCCATCCCACCTATTTTCCATTTATTTCGACAACCATCTCGATGTCAATTTTATTTACGATTTAATATATGCATTCCTAAAAATGTCGCATTTACTTCAGAGATCATATGAAAAATTCGTTGCATTTTTTGTTCTTGTGTTATCTTCGATAAAATTCATCGGTATCGATTGAGACATATCATATATTTTGTTGCGGTAGTTTTATAAATCAAAAGTTGTAATGATAACCACTAATAAATGACATGATAAGTACTGATAAAGGACGTTTTACGAAATGATAAATGCAATTGATTAGTATCGATATGCGTGCAGTCGAATAAAAATTTAAATTTACAGATAACATTTTTCTTCATCTGGACAAAAGTTTTATCGGAATCACTTTTGCGAGGCATTGATTCATGAACGAGAGATGAAACATAATTCTTTAAGCTCATATTTGTTTGTAGTCAATATATTCGGAAAGTTTATTGAAAATCGTCCTTCATTTTCACTGGTGAATGTTTCAATATGCCATACTATTTATCATATTCTAGTTTCTGAGGTATTTGACATCTGAGAAGAGGATATAGTATAGCAATAGGTACAAATAAAGATGTAATATGTACCATCTACATAAATGTAAAGCGATAAGATTCCCAGCAGTTCAAGTTAAGTGATCCATCATTGAATTGCCATCGTGGTCGTCAACGGCTGAGACGAAATTAGAGCTACAAATTGTGGCATTAGCGGCCACATCGAAAGCTCTTTTCGGCAAATAGCTTGCCATATGCAAATTTCGATAATCATTTCGCCGATTCGTATCTTCGTAAGCCTTCGAGTGATAAATTGCCATTTATGAATTTGGATCTAACAACATCAACTGACTCGTATCGTTTTGAATGAACTTCCTTTCTTTGCATGCGGTATGCCAATAGCAATTACAAATTGTATATTCACCTGAAGTGATCTCAATTTCCGAGGCATATCGTTTTTTGCGGTCATGTGGATTGTGTACATATCTTTGCCTCATCGGTCGTCAACATTCCAAACCAGTAATAGTTCGTCTGTCCGATTCCCTTCACTTTATACCGTTTATTTTTCTGCTTCTTTTAAGCTTTATTTGTGGTGCTAAAGTTTTTTCCGTCTCGTTTATTTATTACTGCTCCTTCATATGTGAAAATATCTTCGAACGTTGTTGACGAAATTTTTTTGCTGTAAATTTCTTCTAATTCATCATCATTTTTTCGACCGGAAGATTGAAGTTGAGGAAACTTTTCGCCCTACTAACGGCGTTTCGTTCGAGAAGATTGCTGTATTACTTCATTAATTCCACTTCCTAAAGATTTGCAACATTATTTTTGCACATTTTTGAAAATATTCTTTATTCAGATATTTGAGAAATCCTTTAATTAATTAGCAATTAGCATTTGCATGCAACTGTTTATTAGCTCTTTCCTATGGTTTGCTGGATATTATCATGCGCCGATTGAGAGATTATACTAAACTAATCACCAGCAACGAAATTCTTAAACAATCTTCAAACCATCACCGTTTCAGACTATCGATTTAACTTTCTCAATTTCTTAGAGCAAACATAACCAAAATTAGCAAGCGAAGAGGGGAAGCGAAGGAAGGAGAACGGCTTGTTCCATCAATCAAAACGCATATATATTTGGGAACGGAAACATTTTCTTGTAAGATATACCTAGATCAGGTGAGTCGAATAAGACGAGCATATTAGCAGGCAAGATGCTTTTCCTCCTATGCTTTTAGTACGTCTATGTTTGGCGTACGCTGCAAGTGGTTGTGGTTTTGAAGATCTTTTTGTTTTTCTCTCATTGAATGTGCTTCTCGAGCACAAAAAGTGACATCTTCGTTCGCCATCGCAAGCTTCTTTTAGAGGAGAAGCTTGCAACGCTTTGTGCCGCTAAATTTCTTTACTAAGGCCTTCCAATTTGCCAATCATCGGTTATTCCTTTCTGCAGTTTGCAGCATTGTTTGCTCTTTAGCTCAATGACTAGCTTTGTCAGTTCCACAGCTAGTTCTAGCAGGTAAATACATCTTCTATTGTGTTTCATCTCGTTCCTTAATGGACAACTGCTGCCAAATATTGTTCTGTCATTCACCTTTGTCGTGCTGGTCAAGGTATAGTGCTCAGATGCTGACCATTTTCTAGCAGCACAAATAGTTTCTTACCGTGGATTATTTCTCTCTCTGACCATTTGACCTGTGACGTCCACAGATGCCTTTGCTTCGTTATGTTGTGCAGATTTATGGATGGGTTTCTTTTTAGCATGTTCAGCAAAGTTGGTGTTGCGTCGGAATATTGAGCGGACAAGAAAAGATGAACTTTTTTGGCTCCTTGCGTAATATATGTAATTATTTCCCGAATGACAGACCGTGAGAGCAGTTTTGCAGGGGTAGAGATTCCTCTCACGCCGTTATCATGTTGAGTCTAGAGTTGTTTACAAAAGCGATCAGACCTTCCGGAGAATGTTTTAAAATTGGATTTCTTGTGGTTATTTCCGACACATATGTTGCATGCTCGGAATTGATCTTGTTTTGAAATCGGTAAGCAAATAAGTGAGGATACCATACTTCCACGGGTTTTCTTTCCTAAATACCTTGAACGTATCGCACATTCTTCGAAATCGAGATAGCATTCCATCAACTATTTTGTGTATACCAGCAGAGAAGTACAGCGATACACGACATGAGCACACCAGCAATGCAAATAAACTTAGTGAAATCTGAACAGTGATTGAAGTGCGCGCTCAATAATCAACAGATACGTACCAACTCCAGAAAAAAAAAACGAGGAACGAGCACACATAGTGCTGCTTATTGGAAAGGGGAGGGGGAGGGGGGAAGCGTGCTCCATTCTCAGAATGACTCACTCATGGAAATCGAGAGTACCAGATTACATCATCGTCATCAAAAGCTAAACATATTCAAAAATAACTAGATTTCTTTGGATATTTGATGCTCAGCCAGTGAAAAATATTCGTAAAATAAGGAATGAAGAGAATCAAGCACCCCCCTCCTCTCCATAGTGCGAAAGTTAAGTATTGGTTGTTGTTGCTGTTGCTGCCATATCCCTTCTTCGAGTGTTCTCCGAGGGGTGTTCACTTTGACTGCATATTTCTATGAGTGGTGGACTTATGGGTTGGGAGGTAGTGAAAGTTGAGAGGCGAGAGAGGGAGGTGAAAAATGATGAAAGTGCTCATAACAGTTGATTTGGAAAACCAGAAGTTTGTTGAAATCCTCTCAGAGTGAAGATTTTTTCCGGGATATATCCTTCGCGCACTTGAAAGATTGCCATTTGTCTTTTTTGCGCAATATTTTTTAGCTTTAAGTGAGTACAGCAATTAAAACAACTGAAGCGATTTTAACGTACTCATAAAGCGCATTAGTCAACTAGTATGCTTATTTGGAATTGTCCCTTCAGTGAGCAAATTTTTTGCTGTGCGTGAATCTTTTGAAATATTATCAGAGAGCTCTCAATTTCTTTCGCACAAACATTTGCATTTCCGGAGATTATTGAAAGCCTTGTAGACTGAAAATGAAATATATGCCGGAAAGCTCTCGGCTGGTGATTTTTTCTCTCGAATCCAGTCATATTTCTCGGACTCGAATTGAAATTGTCATATAGGCAAACGTATCGATATAAATAGAAACGAGCGTTCAGTTGAGCAGTGCGATGTGCGAGAAAATTTCTTGCAGAGAGAGCTTTAACTCCATTCATCCTCTTATGAAACGAGCACTTTTCGTTTTGCTGCGCATCGTTTCCCACCATACATCCAAAAATAAATGTCTAATTGGAAATCTCTTGCTGAACAGATATAAATATATTTTCAGTAAATGATTTCAAGTTAATTCCCATTGTGACAGCAGATATGAATTGTTGTTATCTTATAATTAATCATCTCGAAGAATTTGATGGTTTATGAAGTATCGATAGAAAACGATTAAGCCAACAAATTTTGTCTCATATAAAAATATCCATATTAATTTTTATAATTCTTTCGAATATTTTTTATACAATCAATTATAATCTCTAAATTTTATGTGTATTCTTTTAATACATCTGCAGTATTCATTGAAGTATCTTTTTTTCCCCCTTGCAAAAGTGACGTCATCGAATTCATTTAGTAGTGAAAGTTATTCTTTCAGAATATTTATGACGTCATCGCATATATTTTTCGTTTTTTCTTCATATTCACAAAAATATTTGTTTTCCGTTCTCATCTCATATTTATTGATGGATAAAAGCAATGCGATCACATAGCTCAATACTCGGTTGATTTCCAATGCCCTCTGATCGCCTCTTCTATACCTATTGAGATCACTCCCTATCGCACTTATTCTCTATTCCTCCCGTAATTATCACTCTACGCTATGCACTTTATTCTCTCTATTGCTTGGTGCTAAACGCAACTCTGTGCTTGGCACAGCTGCAAGTGTTTGGTGATTCTATACAAACATCTTTCTGCAGAATGCTTATTTGTTGTTTACATATAAGCTTCAATGCGTAGTAATTCAAATTAGCTTCAATTAGCTGGAAAAAAAGCAATTCAAATTGATGTCACTGTTCCGTATGAATTTTCAAAGAATTCTTCAGTGATTTATTTTTCTCTGAGTTGTTGTCGTTCCAATGTTTCAGCATCCATTTTTAGTCATTGACGCGTCAATTAATGGCATTCGTTTGTCACTGATGTTCATATCTTCGATGAACTCATTATGGGAATTTTCAGGTAGAAGTGTATTCGCTGGAAAGGTTTATAAGGCAAGAAGAGAGTGCACACCTACAGGCGTATTTAAGTGTTCGTTTGCAATTGTATACGGAGTTATCTGATAGGAAATGGAGGACGAATTGAAATGCCCTTGTTGCAAGCAATTCGCGACAGGTGAGCTTTTGCACATCTTCATCTTACCAGATGCTCTTCAGTATTTTATCATTCGCTATTTCTTTTCTTTCATTAGTCCCTCAGAGTTTATACTCCAAAGAGTGCTTATGACATAAGGATGCATGGTTAGCATCGTTTTAATAAAATATTCCCTCATTGCACTAAGAAAGAACGAGAGAGGAGTAGAGAAAGAAAGAGAAGAAACATAAAGTGTAACAAATTTTCAAATTGTATTATCGCTTAGAGGACTAAGAGTTTTCATATATAATTTCAAAAAAGGATATGAGAGATGAATGATAGCAATTGCTAGTTGCTTGCATTTCGAAGGGCACTTTCTGCATAAAGGCATTGTTTACCTTTGTCAAGAGCTTTAGAAAATTTGCACTCTCAGAGCGCATTACGACAAGCTTGTGTCTGCTGTTAAGCATATATATATTCACGTGCGTCTGTCTTTGCGGCAATTTCAACAGGTGAACACTGGGATTAACGTTGTATACATTTCACGGCCGATCGGATCGCATTTCGGATCGCTGCAATTGCGGCTTGCGGCCGTTCGAATTTCGAGAAACGAATAGTCTGTGAAAGATTCGTGCAAGCGATTGCTTCCTCCCGCTTATTATTAATTTTTTTGTTGACGATTTGCGACATTAGTTGGAGTAAATAAACAGGGCTGCCAACACGTAAATAATATCGGCTCCATTAGCACGTTTTTTTTTACTTGTTTATTCGTTGATTCCGCGAACGATGGGCTGACCGCACTCGAAAATTATGTTGATTTCCTTGACTCATAAGTCATCGGTCTAGTTTTAATATTTCTTAGCAGTTCTCACTTCCTATAAAATAAAGAAATGAATATATTTTCAGAACCGATTCTGTTGAATTGTGCGCATAGCTATTGTCGTCAATGTGCAATGCAAGCCTATCAACCATCATGCCAATCATCCTCTACATCCTCGCATTCGTCGGTGCCTCCTTCTTTATTCCCCCATCTTCATGGAGCAAGTCCACTATCACCGCCATGCTCAAGCAGTGGTTAGAGAAACTTTTCAACAAAACTTTGTTCCTTTCAGAAAAGTTGTTTTAATTTTGAAATCCATATTTAGTCATCATTGTTAGGTCTTAGAGTTGTCCTATCCATTAAGCGTTCCTTTCATATATTATTGATAGACGGGAGCGAATAATGCAAACTTTCGATGACTAAATAAGTTGTTAGGCTGCCTTTTCAGCGTTGCATTAACGTTGATACCCAAATTATGGCGTCATCAGATCGTCGCTTCATATTCAAATGAAGTTTACAAAAAAAATTTTGAGTAAAATGTTGATATTTTTCCTTCCTTCGATGAAAATATTTCGTGACTTTTTCTCTCCATTTATAATTTTTTGTAATATATATCAGCGGTCATACGTCATCATCAAAATTGTCTCCTTCCATCAAAACTTCAATTTCGGCTTATGTGATAATAAAAGGGTATTTGAAAGGCAAATGGAATGCATTAATGAGACTCAAAAACGGATGTGTAGTATAACGGATGCACTCTGTGCGAACGCTTTTTTCGAGAAGTGGTACCTGTCACGAACGATCCTCTCGCCTCATTCAGAAGTTATAGCGTAATTCCCATCACTCTCAAATCTTCAGCATTTCCGTCATTAACTCATATCCGCCTTCAAATTAATGAAGTTCTATAAATTTCGGCAAGTCGGGAACATAGACCATCTTAGATGCTTGTTACAACCTTGTCTCCTAATTTTGCTCATAAGATTTCATTCATAAAATTTATCGCTGCTATTCAAACTTTTTTCATCAACGATCTATAAGAATAGTGAACATAATAAAATATTTCGTTCAACGATCGTCTAGAAAGTTTTCATCGGCAGCTGACAAGGATACTCGAATAATTTTGTGCATTTTCTTTAATTAATCATCATAATGGTAATTATCTTTTTCAGGTGCAAGTGATACGGTTTCATTGTGTGTCTCCGATCAAGATGTCGAGAGCGATAAGCTATCGGTAGTTTCGGAGACCGATAGTGGTGTAGTTGTTTGCGGAAAAAGTTAGTCAATAATTTTTTTCGCACGCTCTTCGTTTTAGCTCATTTAAGCTTAAAAGATTGATGGATTTTGAGTGAATTTCGAACTTGAGGTTATATGTCATTTGGCTACTCTACGCAGAATATCATTGTCTCCTTAAAAACAGTCGTGCTATCAAGTAAGAGTAAGTAATACGACTGGGATTTATAATTGTCAACAAGAGGACAGCTATTGCGATTGTGGCAGGTGGCTATATAATCGCTTCCCAAAGGAGACGCAGCTGAATCTCGCAAAGTCATTTTACCAGTTAATTAGCAACTCCTCGAGGTAACTACAAATAAATAATCTCAATTCATTTCTGATATGCTTTAAGTTTCTTGCATTCACACACACTGATTGATTACACGGCTAATTCCAGTATATGCTTATCAATATCTTTGCATAGTTTCGATTTATTAGACCACCTCTTTGGCTATGACTTGCCCTTTATCTCACAATTCTAATAACAGTCTTTTGTCTTGGAAGGGCTGATGTTGCTTATTGTTGGGAATAATATTTAGATTCTCAGGAAGTGTTCACTTATAAAATCGCAGTGGGAGTGAAAAAATCGAAACATTTTATATGTTTTATTTGTTGAATTAAGTTGAATTATTTGTTTACTGCGTTGTTTACTAAGGGAATAAGTATCCTTGTTTAGCGTCCATTCAAAAAACTTCTAAAACTTGATCAAACGATCGGATAAGTCGTCGTTGATTTCGGTCAGTGTGTTTGATTGCGATCACCTGAGGCATAATCTTCATATTTCCTTCCTTGATTCCTCCAGTCATGTGGAGTCGTTAGTCGCAAAACTGGGGACCCATTTGAGCTTCAGCTTGAGGTCCAGCCACACCATTCAGGCAGTGATTGTACTCTTGTTGTTTTCTATGCTCGAGGAATCGGAAACTGAGGAATCCATAAACATATTTCGAAAAGAGACAATGTGAGATCAAATCTCAGTGAAACTTCTTGCAGATTCACGACCATCATCACTTATTTCTGGAGGAAATCCTTCCACCTCATTTGTCCATCGACTACCGGCTATTCTAACTCCGTCGACATCAGGATGTACGATTGCATGTAAAGCGTGCAATAAGCCGACATTCTTTGCTGACGAACAAACGATTGCGAATATGCCCGTCAACGTCGCTCTCAAAAATCTGATCAACAGGTGGGCGAATCATTGCCTCAGGTCAGCCGAACGGTTAGAATCTAGTATATGTCATCGCTTATGCGGAGCTTCTTAACGATTTCAGTACACTTTCTATAAATGAAGTCCCAAATTTAAATCACTTCCCCTTCTGAACACAGTAATATTTTCATTCTTCTCAATGTTTATTTCGTAGTTGGAAAAAGTGAACAGCATATAATTATAAAGACCTTAGCTAATCGTTTTGAATTACGGCATTGCTTAGTGATTGGCTAATATTCGTTTGCATATGGAGGGGTCGTTTATCTTTATCAAATGTTTTTCTAAACAGCGTTAGATGAAATTGATTCTCTGAACGTTGTGTAGAGATATCACGCCTAGCCTTTATTTGTTGACACAACTGAAGATTGCAATGCAATTGCCGATAGAGATTTATTGTTTTTGAATCATGATTGCATATCTCTTCACTTAATGCTTTATATAGTTTATAGCGGGCAAATAGATTGCAGCTTATATGCTGCAATATCGATACGATTTTTGAGAATGTTGAGCATTTCGGTGAGAGAATTACATTGCCGATATGCCATCGGAGCCGTCATGTTAACATCAACGTTCTTCCAGGTATCGCTGTAATAGCACACCAACAGGCAAAGACAAGCAAGCGAATGAACAGCATCCCACATGTCAGGTGCTTGTTCAACTCTTTCGCTTGCTCGCTTTCTTTAGTGGTTTTTTTCTTCTGTGAATTGGCCATCATCGAGGATATGCACAGATGCTGATAAAGCATACCATATACTAACGAAAATTTATGCTATACTTTATTGCGCTACCCTCCAAAGTATTATAGAAGGAGGAGGGATGAAGGGAGAGAGGGTGAAAAAAGAAGGGCTGTGATAAATATGTGTCAAATGAAGGGGATCCTTCGATTTGACCGCATTGTTGTGAGAGAACATGCTACGATCATAGTTTATTATGAATAGCTCTAAGCATATGCATTGTAGAGGCGATCAGTCATTTAATTTCTAATAAATGTTGTTTCTACAGAAAATTATTCAGAAGTGTCAAAAGAAAGTTTCTAATGGTAGGGAAGTTATGCGGGTTATCAGGAAAGAGGACGGTGAATGGTATGGAAGGGGGTGGGGGAGGGAGTGACTCTCATTGTTGATTGCAGAGTGGTTAATTGGAAAGTTTGAAGAAATAAAAGCCAAAGAGGAACTCCATCTAGACAAACAGTGTTCAGATTTTTGTTTGCGTGCAATTATTTTAGCCGACACCAGTATTAAGTGTCGAATTACAGTTGTGTGACAGTGATGAGCCAGCCGAAGCGGCAGTATTCTGTGAGCAATGCGATATTTACTACTGTCAGCCATGCCAATCGTCACTACATCCGGCTCGAGGTCCTCTTGCCACCCATAAACTCGTGCATCCTTCCGCAAGGTCGGCATGTCATTTATTCATTTCGCACTTAGTTCCAATGGTTCAGTGCACATTCATACCGTCAATTAGCCTGTTGTTTATAGCATCTTTTTCCTGTAGTTATCTGTAATTGATATTTTTGAAGGGCACTATGGGGGGTATATCTTATTGAGCGAATCTTCACACGCATGCGAAAGAACACGACTGCTTATAGACATATCGGAGAAAAATTCATGAAAAGGTGTCAAAGACTTTCTAATCATTCATACAATTAAAGATACTCTTTCCTTTGGAGGTCAGAATGACAAATTTTGACAGATTTTACTATTGGCTCATATGGAAGCAGTTTTAAAACTAAGGTAATACTGCGACAGAAAGAAATCTGTTAGTGAGGGGACGCTTGCATGAAATCAGCGAAATAATGATGCGTAACTAGGAATAGCGTGGGTACAGTAATTGACTGAAAATATGGTAATCAATAGAGCAGAGGGATGGTTGTTGGAATCGTCAAAGTAATATGTGATGGGATTCTAAAGGCAACAGCTATGTTCTCTAAAACTGCTTCGAGGAGCATTGTTTTCGAAAGAGCCTTCATATGGGTTTATAAAGGATTGCGATTGGCTGTGCTCGCTCGACCTAATGCTTAATTCAGCGATGCAAAAGCGGAAGGCGGTGAATGAAACATACAAACAATTGGCTCCCATTAAGTTTATGACGAGCGATAAAAGTGGAGGTTTTTGGGAAGAGGCACTCCCAACCCTCAAAAAGAGTCGAAATCCACATCGCTTGATAGAAACATCGCGTAAATCGACTCAACAAATTAAAACATTTCACATGAAGATTGCACTATGAAAATGACGCAAAAATAGATATTTCCGGTGTGAATGCACAAAAAGATAACAAATAACGTTGATTTAATTCTCATTTTAACTGTGCTCAGCGAATCGAATCGATATTTTTTGAATAGAATGAATTTGATCGTTTACATCGATCTCATATATCAATTATAAAATATCGGTTCATTGAAATTATGTTTTTTAATTGATTTGAAATTCCTCTTCGTAAAATATGTCAATAAATGATCCGAGGCATAAGTTTTTATTATATTATCGCTTACTTTTGAACTGAATATATATTCAAAAAGCAGTACTTTTCCTACGGTAAAAAGCATCGTAGCTTATTTTCAGGCGTCCATCTCGATCACCTGTAGTAGCCTCAATAAAGGAATCAAATTGCTCCAATCATCAAACCGAAATTTTATCGATGTACTGTATGGTATGTCGAGTAGCCGTGTGTGGTATATGCTTACAAGAGATACGACATACAAATCACGACGTTCAAAGCCTCGAGAAAACTTGCAAAGCACAAAAGGTTGGTGATTATAAACATGTGTTATCCGCTGGGCAACGACTGTGCCGCAGTAATTGAAGGGACCATATTTAAGGTTGTGAATCTGCAAGGAGCCACTAAAGTGGNCTGGTAGAGAAGATGGGGGGGGGGGGTGGGGGGAGGGGAGGTGGAAGCACTGCTATGTCATTGATTCCGAGGGGAGTGAGGCAGTGCAAAATGGCGGTCCTTCGACTCATTATTAGGGTAACAAACAAATTTCTGTTTTTGGTGATAGAGATAAATACACTTTCCTTTGTACTTTAACATTAAATTTTCATAGCGAATACCTTACATACGAGATAAAATATTTTTACAGCATTGTAGACGTATTTGCCATTGACGGCCGATGCTGTCAAATCGTTTTTCTTTGAGCCAAGAAATGCCATCTGTTTCAGTTGTATTGTTGATGAATATAGGTGGTGTGTTGTCTGTTCATCAGTGGTCTCCGTATCTGGCGCTTATTGGGTTTAGCGATAGGTCTAGCACTAAGGTCATCTGCGTCCATCTCTGGCATTTTCTTTCGGTGGATCTCTGCTTGCTCCGATTCATTCCTCTTACGCGTTTGTTAAATGCAAATACAACATTACACAATTCATTGCTAATATAAACGCATCAAATATATTTTTTGCCGCATTCAGTGTGTGAATAAGATTAGATACAATCGCATGTGGAAAGTTTCCTAGGGGCTTTTAGCTTCAATAAAGATATATAGCTGCAATAACACTATTAGCCCAGCATGATATAATGTTCCTAACGCACAGACATGGTTTTGATTCAGAAAAGATGAATAAAGATTGAGAAATTATTGATGGGAATTTTGAGTGTACGATTGTCTCTACAAGCAAATTCATTAAATAATCGCATTTTTAGCATTCGCACAGCAGAAAATAAATACAATTTCTCTGATTGAATCTAAGCGGAAAATAAGAAGTTGAAAGTCACCTGTTGAACGTTATGAAATTTTAGTGAAAAAAAAAAGAAAAAAAACGCCACTAAAAAGAACTCTTATCTGATTTAAATGAACACCTATATAGCGACGGTTTTGCATTTACATTAATTGGAACTCTGAGGTTCATGAATATTCGTCTTTCATTACTCTTTAGGCCATCTCGTTTATCATCTACGCATGCAATATATATTTGGGCTAGTGGGTTGACTGAAACCATGGGTAATAAAAGCTCAATGAATGATAGTGTAAAACAAGGAATGGAGTTTATGAGGACACATTTCTTCGTTACTCCTAATAGTTGGCTTGGGATCTGTTATCATTAGTCTTTCAATCGGTAATTGAGCTTATCACTCAGAACTTATTCTTATTATCAGCGTTCAATCACGTATAGGGACCGATTGTTCCAAATATTTAAAAATCTACCCATGAAAAGAATTTTAATTCTGTTCATAATGAGAGCCGGACTTATTGCAGTTTCCCTTCTAGTGTATATGAAGCCAGATATAGCACTAACATCGCTACTGAGTGCATAAGCACATGAAGTTTTCATGGCAGTCTTCATGACTCGTCAAATACCCCTCTGCATATAACTTATGCATCTACCGATGTCAGCCACTCTGAATGCTGTCATATCATATAACATCTTTCGAATTGCGTTGTCCAAATATAAAGATGAGACAATAGGATGCACAATAGGAACTACGTATTAAATAAAGCAAAAGCATCATAATTATGGTAGAAATCGTTCTTGCATGTGGTTTCAGAGGAAGCTGAAATGA
>JAARMF010002156.1:7130-30492 GCA_022844705.1 Toxascaris leonina
GTTAAAATACTGTACCCACGAAATGCCCTAGTATTATTTCGTGAAGTGTCAACACACCTTTAGTATTCAGATGAATGGAAATTTTTTCATAAGGTGCATTGAACGTAAAAACGGTAATGAAATTATTGAACTCCTATAACTTCTGAGCAAATAATTGCCATTGTCCACCAATTTTGGTCTGTTGTCGGTTCAAAATTCACTGAGCTGGAATATACATCTAAAAGATCGCTATAAATAAATGACATCACATATTACTTCTTGAATGTGCATACTTTGCAAAAATCATTGGGATGCTTGCTTTGCTATTAGCAGCTGATAGCAAACTGTATGATGACGAATCAGGTGCTCTGCCGATCCGGCGAACGTTTATTGATTTGCAGCTGCAGTGGAAGTTTCGTAATTACGCTTGATGATGCACCGTCTCGAACAATCTCTATTGCACAACGAAAGAAAATTCGTAAGGAAGCGGATGCCAACGTTATATATTTATTACCTTTGAAGGCACCTACTTCCTTTCAAAAACCATAACGTAGGTGCAGAACATGGTAGGTGCAAAGATCTACTGAGAGCACTTATTTGAGAATGTATTGCACTTATTTAAGAATCTTGTTTAATAGGAAAAGAAAAAGGTGGTAGCATATATGAGAGATGCTGCGGAACAAAACACTACAAAGTTGGAGAAAAAATGTTTTTGGAAGACGTTTGAGAAAAATAAAAGCAGTGAAAGATTATTGTACACATTGTGCATAGTGAAAAAAAGTGAACGAAACGTGATTGGAAGACTGGGCTTGCAGACATGATTAAAAGAAATTCTCATTGAATGATTAGCACTTCCATTTCATAAAAATGAACTGATATACGGTATCAGAGCCAAAAAAAACAAACCATTTGAGAACAGAGTGCAACCTGTTCATGCTTGCATGTGAAGGGGATACTTTATGGCTATACAGAAATTACGTAAGCACAACCTTTGCCGATGACGTGAAAATACGAGTGAAGGAAATAGCAGCTCTGAAAAAGATCACTGATAACGTAACCATGGAATGCGTGCCCCCCATTTGATCATCATAAATTTTCCGCTTTGTCATATCTCCCAAACCTTTCATCGGACGTCTTAGAATAACAATGCTTTCTATCATTCTGCAGCGATCTTTTTTTCTTGACCGCTTCCGAGTATGCAATTTAAATCTTTTTGCTGCAATTTTTGCAACTTTTTTGAACTTCCTCGAAATGTTCAGCCGAGATCCCAACGGATCCATGCACCCGATACTCTTTTCCATACTTCTGATGGACGAATCCACTTGTGAGCTATGATCCAATGATCGTTGCCCATCCCGTCAATTATTTAAAACCTGACTATAAACGTTGTGCCCCAACGACTGCCTGTCCCATTAATTGATAAGTTTGTCGACTGTGTTAGTATATTCCGCCTGAGACGCTTTAGCATTTCGTATATGAGCAGTTCACAAATGAAGCATTCATTTTAGAGGGACGAAGTTTTAGTCGTTTCAGCGATGCATTTAAAAACGAAGTAAATGTGTGTATGGCTGAACAAGTTGGCCTCTTCAGCCACATTTTTTATCATCATCACCCTTACTTCCTGGGTCGTTCTCGAATCCCCTCGCAGTCAACGTACGCGCAATTTCTCCATCCTGGTCGATCCAGTGGCTCTTCTAGGGGAGACGCTCTAGCTGTATTGCAACGATGTCGAGCAGACATTGCATCTGCTACGACATATAAATGCTCCGGTTGGAGCCCCCGGTTGGAACCTGACACCGAAAACCAGAACCGCCGTGAGCCAGAGGCTATTGCTGACCTCTGTTGTCCGTCCGATGCCGCAAGAAGGAGGCGGATGGATTTTACCCGGACTCCTTTATGCATAAAGTTATGAGGTCCTTTATTCACTTATTTACACAAAAAATGAGATATAAAGTGAAATAAGGATTATGCCCAGAAAACATGAAAAAATTACAATGAAATGTCTCAAGCTTATCACAAAGCACATAGTATACAAAAAACGTGACAATAATCAGCGAAGTGACCCCGAGAGAACATTTTGTCACACAAATGCTCATCGAATAACACCTGAATTTTTATCCAAATAAATTGAACAATGAACTACCAAACAGAACACTTTGACATAAACTAAAGTCATTAGTTCATGTGAAAATTCGAAAGTTCGGCGGCGCGATCGTGCTGCCAAAAAATAACACGACTGAAACTGGGAAGTAGTCGTGGTCTAGGGCCATCTGCAGTGCAGTACGCAATGCCTCAGTCCAATTTTTCCCCTCCCCTCCTCCTCGTGGAATTTCGCGTCGAATGAGAGCTGTTTGTTGAAGAAAGAAAATTATAATATGGTTTGCTCCTTGATGCAAAGCTGGTAGATGGATTGAATGTTGCAGAGCTGAAGTAATCAAAGTCAGGCACCAAATCAGTGTCTCAATTTAGAATTTTGAATCCGCATATTACAACTGTACCATCTAATATTCATTGATAGCTACAGCATGAAGCTGACAAACATCGAATAAAGAATCGTAACAAGTACAACACCAAATGCTGAACCAATCAACGATGAAACGACGGCCACCAAACCTATCAGGTTTCCGGTTAGTTCTGGCAGATCCTCTTCCACTTTCCTTAAGATTAGGAGGAGTCCTTATCACTCCATATTGAAGGATGAAACAACGAACTGGCTGAAATAAAGATAAGGCTTTGCTGAAATTTTCCCATGGCTTCACGTACCTTGTAGCCATTAGCCTAACCAAAGCTCTATGTGCGGAAGGAAGTCTGCTTTTAATGCCTCTGACAGTTGTTAATGCTCAAGTTTTACCTCTGTTCGTGAAGCCTTTTTGTTTCCTCCTAAAATTCAAAGTTTGATCCATCATAACATTAAAATGCCTCCCTCCTTTTCTTTAGATTATGGTGGATTAAACGTGGAATTTTGATAGAAAACAAAAAGGCTTCAGCAATAGAGGCCAAAAGTTCTGAGAAAATTCTCTGCAATCTGGGAGAATTTTCTCCCGCTTATCCCCATATGAACAGCGAGGCATTTTAATGAATGTAGGGATGGACCAAATGAGAGGCACTTAAATGAATGCTCGTTCGCTCAGCGCTAGAGTAAAGGGACATCTCAGACAGCTCAGAAGGCTTCGTCAGACGTGGACATTCCAACGACGAAACACTACGGCTTCCGCCCTAGTACTACCATCATGCATCCAGCGACCCAAAGGAAAAGCGCTTATGGGAGCAACGTGACGAAACCATGACAACACCAACGACAGGTGACCTTCCTGCAATAACTACACCATCAGTTCTGCATCGCATAGTTCTTGATCGAAAAGAGTTGGGAAGCGGATCTTAGGAGCGCTTCGACTAAGGTGACAATTAAGCTCCACAACTCGTATTTCTATGGCAATGAAACAGATGGGAATAGCGTAAATTGACCAGGGAAACGACGTAGAAAATCAGTCGTCCGACAGCATCGCCTATGTTGAACAGTAGGAAGAACGCGATCGCCGAGAAATACGCTGCAACTACACTCTATGTATGTCATCTGCATCAAACAAAGCTTCTGCTATTTGTCCACGCTTCCACACCCACGTTTGACGGTGAATTTCAACTCATTACCTTCGTAATAACGTAGGTCAGACGCTCACGATCGGAAAAGAAAATGACCATATCTGCTTTAGTCATGACGCAGTGGCCTACAGATAGCAGAGCACCTTTTTAGTTGGGAAATAAGATCGCTGGCACGTTGGTAAACTGCTTTCAAAGTCAGCAGTACTCCATCGGCAGCATCAAACACCTAACCACGGCGAACAGCGGTAGAGTCATTCGTATTCCACCGATCATCATCACCTACCTAGTTCTCGGTAAATCGCTCGCATGGTGATACTCCACCGGTAATAATCATCCACTTGATTTGACACTCATTACGAAAGCCTGGCACTCATTACGAAGGCCACCTTTCTTTACTTGCATATATTCTTTTAGTTCTTGCAGTTTTGTGATTTAAAGGCAAAGCATAACGACTCCTCCATACCGCATTAGTCGCCGTTGATTCGACGAAAGAAGAAAGAGCTGGAAATACCATCAACATAGCAATATCTTACACTTATTTGGGATTTATCTGAAATACACACTCGTCACTCGTTTCGGCAATAATGACGCCGAATGGATGTGGACAAAAGAGCACCCCTGCCTGGCTCGGTGAGCGACCACTACACCTCACAAATTAACCGAGATGTTGCAGTCACGTTAATCACAAACATTGCACAAAAGACTGCTTCGAAAAACATGGTGCAGTGAGGAATACGCCGTTCTCATATGCGGAAGGGTCATTTGAGCCATCGGACTGAAGGGGTGGGGTGTGAAAGAGGGTAACTGAGGCAAAAATATTTCAGGGCTGAGGCAGTTACGAATAGATAAAAATCTCACCCTTACTATCGATTCAGACGGCCGACAAGCTTTAGAGTACCTGAGCGGTATAATTCATTAAAAAGAAACTTGCTGTTTGACTGGGCTGCGATTATATTCCCAAACGGATGAAAACGCTACAGAGAATTTTATTACGATATAACACAAAAATTAACGATAAAAAACAACTCTTCGAAACCAGTGATTGAATTTAACTGTGATATAATTCGTCCGATATATTTCCTTGGAGAGACATCTTCGGATGCTCGTAATCTCAAAGTGTCAGCTGAAATATCCGGATGTGATTCACCTTGAACGGTGCATTACCTTTGCTCTGCATAGCAAGTAATGATGAAAACGATCGGATGAACTGAGAAATTATGCGTTTGAAAGACAAACCAATATTGTCGTCGGTATCCAGCAAAAGATTTCGATTTTGCTCCACACTATGTGATTCATTCAGACCAGAATTCACAACATCCATCGTATGCGGCGATTTAACCAGCAATACGTATAGCGCCCCACTGCCTATAGTCCATATCGTAGCGATTGGAAAGAACGGACAGCCGTTTGGCATGGAATCTGGCATCAACGCTTGACATAAAATACTCAACAATGAATTAAGAATACTAGCAAATGACTGGCCCAATATCTGCTTGCATCCAAAATCAAATCCAGTTCAAATCCGTCAGAAAACACTCGAAAGATGATTCCCATCATGCAAGGAAATGATGGAGCAAATGATGCTTTACGAAAACAACATTTTAAGCCACCGTGGTGAAATCTATTTGCATAAAGCATCGACGCTGGCGTTTCGGATAGCTGCTGAAATCGGTGGAAGGGGAGAGGATGGGGGAGGGTGATCAATCGCTTTAAACTCTAATGTCTTCAGGAGGTCATTTAGACTTCTTTTTAGAAAATTCCCGTTGCTTGCTCACTTTTCAGTGCAAAGGACGTCTACATTGTTCGTTCTCTTTGCCTGTTTCTCTTATTTTGTATTTCTGACATTAATAGACTACGTGCTTTCCCCCTGCAATTTTTCTTTAATTTTAGACTGTTGACGGATGAATTTTTGTCTCTCGTCGAACGGAAAGTACTTATTAGTACTGATATCTTTGAAAATGGAAAAGAGATCTTTTAGCGGCTTTCGAAATAGCTGATGGCCATAAAACTGTTTAAGGAGGCAAAAATTTGCATGGACACAAAATACATGGCTCGCTGGGAAGCGAGCCGAATACCCGATAAGACCGCAACCACTGAGACCAGCTGACCCGAAACATGCCACAGTAGCTAACAACATTGATAGCAGGAAGCAGAGTTCTTGCACTGAAAATATAGTCTCTGCTGTCTATATAGCACGGTAGAAAGTGACTACCATACTACAAAGCCAGAACACTCCGCACAAGGAGAATCATCCAATGCTTCATTTCCTTGTACTTACGGTCGATCGAAATGGTGCGTAACGGAAGCACTGCAACGCTTGTTGTCTTACTTTAAGGGAACAAAAATTGCTATGCAAACATTTACTGGTCCAAAGCCTGAGTGTTGTGTTTTAATTTGAGAAATGAATTATCGCAATATATTTGTTTGTTATCTACGAAATTAACATTTGCTATCGGTCAGCTCGTCAACCGCGAGATAGCGAGTATGGATCTACATTTTCGGTTTCGACTTCAAGTTCTAATTATCAGATACGTGGATAGCGACAAGCTTTACTTTCTTCTCAGTCAGTTCAATTTCCTAGATACGCAGCGAAATATATTTTGCACATTGAAGTTGCGTATTCAAAAAGCAAGGCCTACCATTATCAGTGCAGACAAATGTGAGTACGACGGTTGGCAAGAGTGGAAGAAGTACCGTAAGATGTCCAGAAATAATGTGAAAATGTGGCCAAGTTTGAAATTTGAAACGGTCACCAGACGAGTATCAACGCCAAAGAATCGCACTGAGGTCGTTGAAAGCTGCGAGCTGCTTATAAATTGCGAGAAAATGAAACGAGCTGATCAAAAAGAAAATCCAAATTGAAACCTTTCAGTAGTTAGGAAGTTGAAAGCGGATCGGAAAAGACAAGAAGCACTGCTTGTGACGGTAAACCAACCTTCGTAGGATCTTTGCAGCTCGGTCAGATTTGTTATAACCGACATAACCGATATCATCGGTTACATTGCGCTATTTATAGTGGAAATACTGCAAAACATACATAGTTGGTGAGTGGAGGAGGGGGATAAGGGGTGAGACAGTATACTAAGAGGTTGATAGTCGTTTGATATTAGTCCTTTATATGACTCCGACCTTCCTCCCCCATTATTTGACAACTTTATAGGCAAACATTCTATTCTATGAAGACAGCCAGGTGAATAAGGAAATCGTGTTCCTTGCCAGATGATGTCCTTGTTATTAAATAACTAACAGTTAACACTTCATTTTTTATAATGAGAGGTTTAAATGAATTTACCCGCATTATTTGCTTATTTAAATTACTCGAAGTTAATTGCCCGGACAAAAACTGCTAAAAATTCTAAATTATTTCAATATTTTCAGAGAAAATCTGTTCGAAGCAGGTTGAAGAAAGAAATCGCCGAAGAGCCCTTCTGAAAGTGACGGGAAAAATTCATGCGATGATTAGATTCTAGGTGATGTTTTTACCAAGATCTGCGGGAATTTTTCCGAGTATGTCAACGACAGGATGTACGAACAGATTGAGTTCAGTATAAGAAGTCAGCTCATGTGCGTTCATAAACAGATTCCACGGTAAAAGACCAGTCGTTGAGACGAGCAGAACAGCGATATGGATGAGGCATTCGTTTGTGGTCATCAGAGGGCATTCGCTGTTGCGCTTCTTTGTGTGTTAAGATACAATTGCTCTGATACGACGGTCCCTTTAGTCCTCATCAGCACTGACATAGTGACAACGCTGTGCCTGTTCAACCAACCAACCAACACAGGTGTGCTTGCAAGATCATGTAACCGCTATGGCGATAAGTACCTTTTTTATGGGAGAGGGAAAGGGAGAGGGATCTGGTCTCACGCACAGAACGTCTTTTCCAGATTTTTACATTATTAAGAACCACAATATTTAAACTTTAAAAGCCGTCGAACATTTTCTATCGACCTCCAGAATCTCGGTTACTATTACTAGCACTAAAATCATTATTTGCAGGATAATAAAGAAAGCTGCGATGATGTGGTACAATAAAAGAGTAAAGTCATAACTGTAGAAAATTAGGTAAGCATTATTTGCAAGAAAATTGCTCAAAATCAATTCAGCAAATGTACAAAGAAAAACAAAGGCAGCAGTGGATGGCAGCGCATAAAACAGTGCAGTGAGAGGAAAGTACACGCATCGCATTTGATAATCGATTGACAAATCTTAGAGAGACCACACATGTCATCGAGGTTGAAATTGTTTTGTTGGCTTTGTTTTTCAACAGGACGCATTGTGCGTTTCAACGAATCCGGCTTGTGAATTTTGCGTCATGAGTGCGGGTTGGACGTCTTTGATCTTTGTGGAATAGGTGGCTTCCATTATTCGTATATATGAGTGGCTTCGGTATTGAGTACTTAGTCATTTATTGGTTCTGCTGTGGTTTTGCTCGGCCCAAGGTTTGCTGATGGGCTCGAGATTTTCTGATGGCTTCCGCCGAGGTAAATGTGCGGGATTTAGACTGGGTGGGTGGAAAGTTGAGTTTGATGGAGTTTTCGCATACTTTTAGCCTTGTTTGAAATGTGTTCGTTTTTTTTCGGCATATGAGATGCTGCGGTTCCCTTTCTCTACCTTACCACCACAATTATTTGTTTTGCTTGATCGAGGTTTTTTTGCCATTATTTTCTTGCTATCGAGGTTTTTACAGTTATTTATGTCACCATAGTCGTGCTTCATTTGGTCGAGGTTTTTCGAAGATAAATGTGAGGATTGTACTGGATTTTCTGACCCAAATTGGTGCCTTAGTTCTCATTTTTCTCTAATAGCCCCTCGTGGTAATAATTCAGGGGACGCGATGTCATAAGTCATAGTGATTGTAAGACATGATGTTGAAGATGTATGTTGTGACTGTTTGTAGCAGTTTAGACCTGAAATTTCTTTGATAAAAATGTCGGGAACCGGGTTTTGTTGTGCGTCGATTCATCAATAGTTGGAAGGAGCTTCCGCTGCTTTATCTATTTTCATATATTAGAGCCCCTTGTTTATTAAGTGGTTGAGTGGCTTCTATCTGAGCCCACCTATGTGATTTAAAATTTGACCCGTAATATATGAACAGTCGATTCATATAGGGTGCGAGCTTTGAAATCATATAGGGTGCAAACATTGGAACTCTGGAAAGGTAGTGCGGAAGCACTGCCCATTTTTCAGTTGAATAGTCTTAAGTTTGTGCAGCTGTAAGGGATACCTTCAAACTTTGTGGTGATAAAAATATGGTAGGTCGTAATGTTAGCCCACCACTATTTTAATACCATATATCATCAATGTTATTTCATTTCAGGAGTTCGACGGCTAAGGGCGCGGAGGCGCATGCGTTGCGGATCTCGATGGCCTGGTCTGATGTTTTCATGGACCGGCCAGGGATTCTGTTCCACTGATTGGAGGAACGCTGCGAGGAAACAGCTCGTGTTCAGGATCTGCAGCGTATTCGAGTTGGCCCTGTTGTTTGTTGTGTTGCCGTGATATCGACATCTGTGTTTTTGTGGGTTAAGTGGACTGGGTTGAAGATTGAGCAATAACGGAGTGCATATTGTTGTTTGCTGCTCTGGACGTTGCTGTTCTGTTTTAATGAGGAGCTTGATTCAGCAGAACCGAAATCAGCGGAATATTTAAGCGAGTATTTTTGAAATCGGCAATTTTTAATGGTGGAGAAGGTTGTGTTAGGGTGGCAAGATGCTTGGCGATGCGAACTGAGAAGTGCAAGGAGTGATCTGTTTTTACACCACCCAGAACGGCAAGTTTCTCGAATCTGGTGTACGCAGTTTTGTCTTGGCATAATTTTTATATAATTATTTCTGTAAGATCAAGAAGTGGTGATGAATGAAAGCCGCAGTTTCATAGGGTGTAAGGTTTTGTGGAATTTTAAACTCGTGCAACCTCCAAACGTTGACTACGCTGGACAATCACTTATAGTGAATAATATTTGCAGGTTTACCAGGATGTTGAAACAAGGGTTGATGAAGGAGATTGATTATATGTTGTCAAGTGGAATGGGATACATGATTATAGGGTGAATTGTCTTGGAGAGGCGATACATAGTGGTCTCTGAAAGCGATATGTGGAGAGTTCGGAAAGAACGGTGCTCTTCGTTGAGTGCCTCGGAAATTCACATCTTATGGAACGTTTCGAAAGCGTTTCAAGCCGTATGTGGGACTTGAAAGCTTTGTGATAACGTCCTATATTCTGGATAGTGAATAATTTGAGAGCTTCCATCTTCTGATTGTATGGCACTTCTTCGGTTGACGCACTTTGAGTCAATGCCCGAACCGGGCTAGCGATTATTTAAATGCTGCAAAGTGAAATGCAACGACGACAGTTATTTCGGGCTCGTTCGTGGATGTTTGGCTCGGCGATGGAGCCGCAAATAGCGTTGAACTGGCCTTTTGACGATTTAACATGTAGTCTGTGCTTAGCCAATGAGTTGCCGTTGTTAACGTTCTGAGGCGCCTTGCGAAGAGTAATGGGTGTAACGTGCGGTGAAAGGAGTTTCGCTGAAACGTTTGCTCACCTTAAAGAAAGGTGTTGATTTGTTGATGGAAGGAGTGGGAGGGAAGGGAGAGGTAGGGAACGGGCAAAGAAGGGTGACGAGTGGCGCGATATGGAGCGATGATGCTTTTGTTCTCCTAGGAGGGGTTGAAGTCTTCCGGCAATCATAGGTAGTGTATTACTCATCTTTGGTGAAGGAGCGGTAAAATGCCGGATTCGGAATGGTGCTCTTGCTTAGGGTTTTATTGCTGTTCTTTATGGTTCTTGCCCACAGCTGGTAGGTTCGGTTTATTTTTTTCGAGTTGGTTGAATAGCAGATTGATCGACGGGGGCATATTCAAATGGTTAACTCATCAACTAACGAAAGCATGGCTCTGCAGTATGTCGACGTTTGTATGTTAAGGTGCAGTAGCTGAAATATGTCATAAACCTCGAGAAGGCCAACGAATGTGGTCGGCTTCAAACTCTTGCAACAGGTGCTGTGGTGTGAGACACCAAGGGTTATTCTCAAACCATGAAACGGTGTTCTCATCGTTGATGTTAGCTGCGTAGTGCCGTGGATGCTTCAATTTTGAAACATTTTCGTCAATTTTCCAATCTGTCATTTCGAAACTGTTCTGAGGAGGAGGGGGACATGCTTTCGTTTCGGAGCTAGGGAGTGTCTTCCGATATTTGTGGTCGAGAGTGACGAAAAAAGGAAATTTTTGCGACGGTTTGCTTTAAAATTGATTGGGCGCTTGCCGCTTTTGATTCTAATTGTTTGGCATGAACGTGGAGTCGAATGGTTGCACCTTCATTTGGCCGTCTCGGACTACGAAATGTCGGCTCCCAAGATGTCGATTTGGACTTCAAAGTCTGTGTTTCTGTGTACCAAGGTTAGTAAACAGTGATGAGATTTGTAAGTGGTTGTAATGCTTGTTAACCTGAAAAGTTAAGGCTCGTTTGTGTTTTACATAATGTGCGGTATCTTTATGAGTCGCTTGGGAATGGATCCAAGCGGTAATCACGAAAAAGCAATTCTTGACAATTCTTTTGGTAAGTGCGAATTTTCAGAGGGAATGGAAATTCAAGGAAATGAGCGGAAAAATGCTTGACTTGCGTTTTCGGGACGATGGGAAGTATTAGTGAGAAAAAGGAAATCCAAAGGAACTAGGAACATTTTTGCAGTGATAAGTAATGATGTGCAAGTACTGATGGTGAATGGAATTTCGGCTTCGAGGTGGGTGTTTGTCCTAGTACTACTTCTTAATTGTTCCGGTGAAATTTTACCGTGATCCCTCACATCTGCATCTGTTGGGTTTAGAATGGGGATTAGGACCAAATCGTTGCGTTCAAATCCTGGTTCCTCTGCCCACATGTGCTAAGTTTATTCGAACACTTGTGTAGCACATATGGGTGGAGGAACCTGTTTATGTATTCTTGTTTGTTTTTTTTTTCACTGCATTTCCTATTGCATTGCAGTATTCTTTCATTTTAGTTACAACGTGTCCATCTCGAAAAACCGTGATGTTTTCTGTTGGTCTATTCCGTCCCTCCCGTCCCTCAACCTGGGATTCGCCACACTAATTTTGAGGCAGGTTTACCTTTCTTATTGTACCAAAAACGTAGGCTGAATTGGATGGGGGTATAGTGGTCTCACCTGAATCTCTTTTATGTAGTCGTTTACGAAGAGGTGACCCTGCTTCGCTAATATTGGCTTGACGTTGTCTTCCTAGGTTTCAGCTGGATCGGAGAGCGGATGTTTGCTGCACAGTGGTGTTTGTTGTGGGACGTGTGTAGCATCCACACTTGCCATCCGTTTTCGATGCGCAAGTCCTTAATTTCGTTGTGTCCTTACTTCTCGGTAGTTTGGGACTGTCTGTCACCTCTTAGATTGTGTTGTGCGAATAATTTTTATGCGAGTAAATTGGTGAACGGCCGATTAAAAAAGTTCACGGCTGAACTTAGATGACTCTTGAGCGTCGAGCGGCCTTCCTGGCTGCAACTCGCCTCACAGCGGCCACTCTTCTTGCGGCTGCCACCTTGCTGATCGCATGGGCTCGTTGTCGTCGAGCTGCAATGACTCGTCTACGAGCCGCATACGGAGTGGGACCGGCAGGTAGAGGCGAAGGTTCGACTCGCACCTGTTTAACGGAGACCGCCGGTGATGTGACAACCGAACGTGGTGGACATGGGCAGTATCCAGCATCGTTTCCAGGTGCACCGGGTTTTCCTGGCTGAAATCGGTCACTCGGGTTCTGTGCTGGAGATGAACGTTGACGGCTCATTAGACGAAATATCTTAAATTTCTCAGAACGAAACGAAAAATCAGAACCCTTTTTTTTCGTTCATTTTATGTTCACTTAGTTGGATACGTGAAAAGCTGGCGAAAACGGGAAGATGCCGAACTATATTTCCATCCTCATTTCCTTCTTTTTCCTGCCAAAAAATCATTCTAAGAGGCTCTCAGTGCATAGCCGCGGAAACGCATGTGCTGTACGTCAGTTCAAATAGGTTTTCAATGCATAAGCTGAGCGGAGTGTTATGTTTCGTGATATGGTGAATGAATGTGCTTCTCTCCAGTGGTCCCATCGCTGATATGCCACTTGAGCATGCATAGAAACAACTTACCGGTCCCATCGCTCCAGGCTGTCCGGGTAGTCCGTGATGGCCAGGTGGCCCCATTGGTCCTCTGCGTCCTGGAAGTCCAGGAGGGCCAGCTTCACCTGGCGCGCCAGGTCTGCCGACAGGTCCTCGTGGTCCCGGTGGACCGGGCGGTCCCGGCATCCTGTGTACTCTCGTTCCAAGTGCTCCAGGCCTTCCAGCAGGTCCCACAGCTCCAGGTGCACCTGAGATTACATAAATGCCTTGCACTCACTACATATTTTGTATATTTGTTGCGTTGGAGGTGGACGTTTTTCCATTTTGGGAATGCCCAACCTGATAGTTCAGAAACTGCATGATCAGTTTTTTGTGGAATGTTTGCATGTTAAAGGTTGCGGTATGAAATATCGACTTGTACGTTTGGATGGACGCCTGTTGTTGTATCGCTTTGATCTGGTAATGAGCGTTCTCGAATAATTTCTTGCGTTACGAGAAGCTAGTGCAGATTGGAAAGGCGTGTGGTTTTCGTGGATTGTACGTATTTATATGGGTCTTCGTGGGTCATGCATTCGCAATTTTGCAAGTTTTTTCAGCATTGAAATTGGCTGACAACCGTGTTCTTAAACACTGGTAACAAGTCTCGGTTGCACAGTAGAAAATTGTGGGGCTACCTGCTGCGCCACAGTCGCCAGGAGGTCCTGGTGGTCCAGGTGGGCCAGGTAATCCGACTGGTCCAGCAGGTCCAGGTAGACCGACAGGGCCAGGCACACCTGGAGGACCATTGAAGCCTCGTGGTCCTGGAGGTCCCATTGGGCACTTGACGCAGCCGCCACGACTATCTTCTCCGTAAACTAGCTGGATGCCTGGTGGACCAGGTCTTCCATCTGCACCGCGCGGACCGGGCTCTGAAATGCTGTCAGCAACTAGATACGGGTGCCACATATCCATATGGTTTAACCGAAATAATTTTTAGTATGTATGAACCAAAAATTTTGGAAGGAGGTATGACGCTGTCCTTACCCCTCTTTCGTGAAATGCATCTTTTCGACGGTCACACTTGTGGATTTAGACGGACCGTATATTTTAGTGTTGCGCCTTGTGCTGTAGCTTTTCGCCGTTCAGTTCTTTCAAGTGACGTCGTATTTATAATCGTCTCGAGAACTCAAGTGGATGTATTCCGTCTTAGCAGATTCACTATGTGACCGTGCCTGAGCTACTGTATCATCGCAGACCGCATTTGGTCAGCCAGGTATCGGAAGTTTTGACTGAGATCGAGACTCCGAGTGGCACTGATTTAGATGTGTTGATGGTTTGCATCATTTAATCTTTTTGTCTGCTAGTGGGGCGTTTGGTGTTGTGAATGGCCACTTGTCGCTCACCTCCAGGATAACCGGGATCGCCAGGTGGACCTTGTGGCCCCGGTGGGCAATAGTTCGGTGGTGCCGCACAAGCTGAAAGAGAAGTTAAGTTTAAAACCCTCGCTTGGAATTCTTGCGCTTCTTGTCCTGGGTTTTTTCTGAAACTTTCCAAATCTTGGAATTCATTTATACGCGGCTTTTTTCAGCATTATTTTATGTTTCTGATCAGCATTGTAAAGAGAATGATTGTAAGAATGGTTTCGACGAGTGAAGTTATTGACGATATATTCTCTTTTTTGTTGCCTTTAGTGTAAGCTTGTAAGAAGTTCAAAGCGTAATGCTGTAATGCCAGTGAATAATCTATACATGATTTTATGGGTTTGATCTTTGTTATCTACATGAACGAAGCTAATCGGTACGTAACGGAAAAGATGTTGTTAAACGAGAATGTGCTCTAACTCGGCTAATTGTGTTATATGTTGCCTACAAGGAGCGAAGAATTTCCGGGAATTGGTAGAGATTGCTAACTAACTAACTGTGACCGCAGCTTGTAGTCCTATCTAAATGTATGTGATTTTCAAGTAGAACGCATGAAAGCAAACATAACGCTTTCAGAACGCTTGAATTGAGTTGAAGCAATTGGAGGAAATGCTACCGACCGCAACTGGCCATACGACGTCGTGCCGATCGCTTGCTTTTATGCATCACCTCCTCGAAAATCGAAATCCTTTTTGGTGAATATCCGGCTATCTGTGCTGCTCTACCCATAGCATGCACGTTCATTATCTCGTCCCATGCATCATTGGCCAGTGACTGCAAATAGTGTTACAAATCGTGTTATATCTAATATAACCCGGAGGATCTTTTTTATGGCTGTTCTGATTGCATTCAGTGGTTCTGTACAGTTGTCACCATTATTCGAGGAGAGGTCTCCGTAGCCTAGTTGCCTCTGTAGTTGCCCGGATAAGCGGTGTACTGGCGCTTTGGTCGTATTAGATTCAGTGCGCTGGACCATGGATTGGAGCGTGGGTAAAGAAGCATGGGGTTTTGTTCACCATTTAGATTCCGTTGCACTGCGATGTGCTTTGTCGATGTTTTGCATCGCTGGAACTTCGCGTCATGCTGCATTTTTCGTGAATGCCCCCAATCGTTTACCTTAAAATCGTGGACGTCGTCGAGCACTTCATAGTATAGGTCGTTGATGTCGTGAAACAATTTCCCGACGACAATAAGAGATGTGGCTATGACCACCGCGCTGACTGCGGCGCCTACCGTCACCCAGACTCGAACACTCATCCTGCAAATGTTGCTAGAGTGCTACTCTGTCCGTAAATGTTTGTTTGCTGAAATAGTTCTTGAAAGTAGGAGGGCATCACCATCATTATATGTTTTATTCCTTTACCTTGTCAGTGGGCGTCAAATGTTTTCATATTCGCCGCAGAGTAGACACAAAACACCAGAAGTCACGTCTTCACAGCGAAGACTGGTTCGAAACGTACTCCATGAGGGGATCCTTATCAAATAGGACCAGATCGCTTCTATTCCAAATTTTACAGCGAAATTCCAAATGAGCAGAGATTGGACTTCTATGGTGTTTTGCATTTATTCCGAAACGACTGCAAATGACAGCTAAGTGGTGTGGTGACGTGACACTTAAGGGCAACTCGAATGCTGAGGGTTCTGAAGTGTTGGGGATAACCTTGAGTGCTGAGGATTGATAAAAAACATGTTGTTGCATTCCTTGTCCGGAGCACTGAGCATTAGTCACTTCCTAAAAATGCCTCTAATTTCCTTCCTCAGAAAACCATTCACCTTTTTGTTTTCTCTGCAATTCACCCTCAGCGAGCATTTCTAGCAGACGAGGAAAAGAGCCTTTCATGCTTGAGAACAGTTTTACGCTGTCTGCTCAATGTGAATGGCTCATTGCTGCAAGTAAGTTAAAATTCCGGGTGGTTATGAGGTTACCTTTGTTATTAAAAGTAGTTCGTACATAGCTTAAAAGGCATTTCAAGGATTTTTTTCGCATAGGTGTAGCGTTCACAGTAGCGTTTCCTATTAATGTGTATATCTCAATTGAAAGAACAATATCTTAGTTAAAGGAACAAATTTCTTATTCCTTTCCTTCGCCTGAAGTGGTCAAATAACCGGAAAGAATCTTTTTACCCTCTCAATATAAGTTGTGCTCGGAAACGGGTATATTTCGCAGATGTTCACCTATTTGAGGTTCGGGTAACTCGTTGCCAAATATGTTTTCGAAATATTTTGAAATTGGGAAAGGAGGGGGGAGGGGAGTGAGATAGATCATTTTCGTAAGAAATGTTACCTTATGAGGAGGTTGACGAGGAGGAGTCGACAGAAGCGATGTGCGTGCACTTGTTGCTAGTGAGTTGTTGAATGCTATTGGCTAGCAAATATATAGAGAGTGAGGTGATCTAAACGGTGGAATGATTGTCGTTTAATTTTTTGTTCTGCAGGAAGGAATGCATCCTGATCGAGTGCACTTAGAGCAGAGTGGAGTGCCGTAAATGGAAACAAGTTGGTATAGATTGTAGCGTGAAGGACGTCTCCTCTTGATTTATAGTTTTTTGCTTGCCGAGAGCAATGTGCAGCGGCAAAGGTTTTGAGGGCGCATACAAAGAACATTGTTTCTCGAAGTGCTTTGATTGATATGAAACGTACAAAGGTTGAAGCTGGAAGCTACAAGCATATGAACCGTAACGAATGAAGCTATGTAAATGGTGTATACTTCGTGTAAAGGAACGTTGGAAAAGTTTTATGCGTATGAAGCTGATGTTTTCTTTGCTTAAGCAGGACAGTTTATGCTTTATATGGTTTCGTATTGTTCATGATTTCATAATTGCTGTGGATAAAAAGTGAGCATGTCCGGCTGCAAAGCTTGGTGCGGGGTTGGTTTGTTTTGTGTGAATGATCCAAACCGAATAGTTTGTTTGCGCCCATCGGTCATATGATTTTATAAAGTAAGCATTGGATTCTGAATTTTTCATGGGTCTTGGCGTTGAGTTTTGTGCATTTAATTATGCACAAATAGCACGAACCAATAAAAAACGGGCAGTGAGCAAGAGCCTCACTGCGGCCTTTCAATTGTGTCTAATTTGAATATTGACTCCTTAAGGAGGAAAACGCTTTATACAAACAATTAAGTAGGGGGCAAAAAAGTCGAAATTTCGCGTGGGGGAAAAGTTCACCTCTGAGTGAGGAAAACCAGATCTTTTTGTTTGTTAGAAGATTGCTTCGTTTTTCCTAGATGAAATTTGCAGATAAGAGAATGATGGGCGTTCTTAGTAGAAGGTTGTTCTTCTCTAGGAAGATAAAAAAAAGCACTTCTTAGCGATCGATTATGGAGGCATATGTTGAAAATTTATTTGTGCAGGGGAATATAGGAAATAGAGGCGTAGCAAAACCAAGGAAATTTGCTCATTTCTTTCGATGAAGAAAATGTAACGGTCGGATTCCTTTTTCATTAATAAATACCGTTTTTTTTCTTCGCATTATTCATACAAAAATCTCATTAGAAAGTGTATGGTTTATGCATATCAGTGATGTTGCGTCTGGTCTGTGCATATTGTGTAGGCCGGGTCCTTTCCGTCGAGAAGTTGGTGAAGCCTGCGATTTGTAAAAGGTCAAATGAGAGGCAAGAAAACAGGAAAGTGCAAATGTTCCTTTGCTGTTGTGTTCACTCAAGATTCCTACTCTTTCTGTGCCTCTGTCCTCTCCTCCACCCGCCTTCCCCCTCCCTCCACCGCTCCTCTATTAGACCAGCAGCGTCAAACCACGTTTTCAGGAAGGTTTCCGAAGCTGCAAAATTTTATGAAGTTGTCGCGAGTTGAATCGAAAAACTGCGCCAGGGTCCGTTTGATTGCCGCTTGGAATTAATTGCAAACTGTCGAAAGGTTATGAGATGAAGTTCTGTATGAGCATTTTTTCAGAAATCATTTGCTTTCTGAGTACCTTGGTTGCAACACTTTAATCTGGATTGTTCTCTCTTTTTTTGTCTACAAATTTAAAAGGGAGAGCGTGTTTTACTCTCTCACCGTCCCCTGAAACCATCTTAGCAATGCGCTTATAAGACTGGGGAGTAGGCATAATTCATCGCTGCGGAAAATTACTACTACTCTTGCATGAACTGCCGCAACATTTTGTATTGGAAGACGAAGGTTGTATTTAGAAGACGAAGTCCTTCATATTTGCAATATAATTTCGATATATTAGACCCGATTTCGATATAAGCCTAGAAAGTAATGCGAAGGCTCTATTTGTCCGTTTCCATATATTTTGCTTCGAGAGTCACCGCACCGGTCCGGACGAAATTTTTAGAATCGTTGCAACTAATCCCGTACCCGATTTCCAAAAGTCCATCTCTTTTTCCTGAATATCTCGTTTTATATCTCTCAAAAATCCCTTTTTACTGACTATCTCAGCTTCAAACCCTTATTACGGGCAAAACCCCTCGCAAAATGTTTGCATAGGTCATCTTGTCGTGCTACGTGCTACACAGCAATCGAAGGTGTTACAGGGATCATCGTAGTAAAGTGACAGCCGCTTGTACATATAACAGGATCCGCTGCTTACACTATGGCGAACTATTTCGTCATTCATATGACTTTTATGTCAATTTCAAGCTATGACGAAGAAAGCCATTTCTAGAGGGATTTTTTTTTCAAAAATTCTGCATTCACACATCAAAAAATTGTTTTCAGATCAGTAAATGCACTTGTTCGGATGAGTGAAAGAAGCTTTTTTCTAAGCTCCATAAGCTTTTACTGTCGCCTGCTGGAAAAACTGTCGGCCAGTACTTTTGAGCCAGCTTCTATGCGGCGATCAAGGGGTTGCGATCTTCAAATCGTTTACCTTGGCAAAAAATTTGAAGCAAACCTATTTCTTCGTTAGCTGGTGTTTTGGTTGCTGCTTTTTGGGGGGTATTCAAAAAGTGGGAAGTGTTGTCTTCGAGGACCGACTTCCAGTGGTTTTCTTTTCTTTTTGCACTTTTCTCGAACATGCACAGGATCTATTACTATATCAAGGAGTACATATCATTTATGGCTTCTGTGATCGTCTCAGCGATCGCACATTCCTACGTTTTTGGATATCGAAGCGTGACAAATTTATGGCTTCGTTATATGTGCATATATAATTGGTGGTTTCGTTGTAACCGCATTATCATTGTTTCATCTTTGAAAAAACCCGTCGTGATTTTTCCTTTCTTGGGGAGGGGGGGAGTCGTTTTTTTTCGGGGAGAGGGAGTTGTTTTGGAAGAGTTAATCTGACGGGAATAATTTATTCCTTACAAATTGTTCATATAATGTTCATATACGACCACTAAAAAGCGCAACTTGATAGATCAATTCTTGCCAGTTATAGATACTCATTTCGGGCATAATATTACAAAAGCGCACATATTGTTTACGTCTGGAAAAGGCAAAAGATTTTTCTCAGTGGAAATTGCACTCCAAAAATAGAATGAAGACCAAATAAGTTCTACTGGTTAGCCAGAGAACTCATATTGCACTTAATAGACTGACGATCAGTTGTTTGCAGACGGAATAGGGGGGTTAGAAATTTGAAGTCAGGATATGGCGCATGTAGCGGTCGTTGGTTGGCGTACTTGAGATAGGGTCATTGCGTCATTTTGGATTCTAAATGCAGCAGAGGTTGTTTGCTTCTACGATGGTTCATTTCTGACATCGGTAGGAGGATATTCTCGGTGAATAGTCGTTCCGCACGACAGCTTCTGCACATCAGTCTGAAAAAAGGTTCCTTTTTGTTGGCAAACGGTTTCGCGAAACAGTAATGTGATTGAGCATAAAACAGTTCTATTAAATAACACAGCAACCATTTCGATGCATCTCGAGAACGAATGCTGTTTCATTTTCATGCATGCCATAGAAATCAACAAAACAACTTTGGGTGGGCTCCTTTGGTTTCTATTGTTTTTTTTTTGCCACAGTAACACTAGGAAAACGATTTCGACTCCATTTATGAAGCCCGGGGCTTGAAAGACGAAGACATACACAGCTTTGTTCGCATGACAGTAAGAAAGTAAAAGTAGCATTGTCGTCAAGATACAAGTGCCAACAAACAATATAATGTTGCGATGTTTCAGAGGGTTTTTCTTCCAAGTGCTCATTTTTGTTCAAGGAAACAAAGCATTATTTCACCAGCAAGGCCCTGTGAATCAATAGAAGTGTGTAGGAGTCAATCTGTAGGAAACAGAAAAGGTTCTTACAGATCACTAAGCGTACTTTTTTGTTTTCAACAGATGGAGTCGTGCAGGTGAGCTGAGAAAAGGCTTGAATAAATAAGACAGTAAGGAGTCAGTACTGTAAATAAATAAGACAGAAGTGCTGCAGTGCTCCATGCTGCTTGGGATAGGTGAGCAGATGCGTAAAGGAAGGAAATTGTGCTTTATGAAGAGAAGTATTTTATTATTCTTTCACAGAAGCAGGTCAAGGACCAGTTTGTAATCAGGAGCTTTTCTGGAACTTCAAGAATGAAGTCTAGAAGCATGAATAATCGTGATTTCTACATTGAAGGCGGTTAAGAGTCTATCAGCTGAGTAAAAAGAGCACCTAGAGTGAACCCAGGTTAATTTTGAGATCCATTTCAAACTAAAGCATAATCAGACGTGTGTTGGCCAGCTGATTCATACAGAGTGCTCAGATTGCATGAATTGTCTAAATTTCGTTATTTTAGCTTACTATAGCTTAGAATTTGGGTTTATGGAGTCATTTATTTCCTGAAAGGAAATTATGAAATTCGCAAAAATCTTTTAAGTGTTGGAATGTCTCTCAGCAATCTGAATGTCTCAAATAGCACCAATTGTGAGGTCGGTCCTCCGATGAATAAATCACCTGTTATGGGAAGATTGTGCCGAAATAGAAGAGAATGGCACTTAAGAATGAGCACCTCAGCAGTGTATCATTTGAGTTGGGTGAGTGCGATGATTCGTGTGCATCATAGGCGGAATACCTGTATCACTTTTCTTTTACTTTCAATCGAACCTCTTATTCTGTGTTTGCATCACTCGTATCTTTGGGAACGTCGAACAATTTCCTCAATAATTTTTTCGATTATTGGGATATCCGTCGAAAATGTGAAAAAATTCATCCACCAGTTGGTCGTATACTTGCAGTTGTATCGTTTAATTTGCGCTAGTGATCATTAAATTATCGATGTATTCTGAAAAGCGCAAGTGCATTTACCCCGTCTTTGTTAAGTGAATACCCCCCCCCCCCCCCCCCCCCTTACACCCTTCGTCCGCTGTTTGGTAGGAATGTGGATAATATGGGCACGTGAAAGCATTGTCACCAAAAATGACGTGTATGAGGGTTGGTGCTGCAGTTTGCGGAATACGATAAACATAGAAGTCGAATTTGATAACACAGCAAAATAAGTGATANCACCCTTCGTCCGCTGTTTGGTAGGAATGTGGATAATATGGGCACGTGAAAGCATTGTCACCAAAAATGACGTGTATGAGGGTTGGTGCTGCAGTTTGCGGAATACGATAAACATAGAAGTCGAATTTGATAACACAGCAAAATAAGTGATAGATGGCGCAGGCAGTGAAAGGAAAAAAACAGTGAAGTGATGTATAGGTGCACGCAAGCGGTTTAAGCTGTGCCTACCAGAAAGCACTAAGGGTTGGCTTCGACTGGTATGTGCTCATGATCTCGTCTATCCATCCTCATACGATCGAGAGCATGCCCATAGCGCTCTTCAAAAGCGTTGTATTTGCTCAGTCGCCCCCTATTCCAAATTGCACATCTGAATCTTTTTGTCGTTAGGGGAGTTGTATACCGCAGCACACATTGGTTGTTGTAAGGTATGCCGTTACATTTCAGGAAAACAAGTTGAAAGGGCAGCAAACGAGCGATACTCTTGACAGCCGCAAGTGTATTTAGCTGTTCAACAAGATTGTGAGATCTCGAAATTGTTAAACTCCTCAATTGAAGCAAGCGGCAAATACGGTCTTAAATCTGCTGTTGTGGGAAGCGATAGAAACATTGGCAGTAATGCTTTTAAGTGGACGTTTGGTGCCGGTGACTCAGTGCTATAAATATAGTAAAAAGGGGTTTTCAATAAAGGTGCTTATGTTGAATTCAAGTCTGACTGCTGCATCTAGTATCTTAGCACCAAATGCTATAAGATGTGCTAGAAGACACCAGCCAATGGCGTAAGATTCAGTAACAAATCAACCATTTTCAGTTCCATTATTTTAAAGCCGTTTTCATTCAGCACTCAACCAATTCAGCAACGACATTGCGGTAAGCGTTAAAACAGGACATCAGTAAAGCGTTAAATAAGTCTCATTGTGCAGTTCATTAGCCTACCAATAAGGGATTTAAAAAGTAACCTTTTAGAACATGCTCGGTTAATTAATCGCTTTGCTCATAAAGGATTCTATATATAGATGACTTCGACTGAAGGCCCTGTACAGATTGTGCCGAACTTAATTGCTATTTTTGAGGAACAGCAATCCTTCAATTCCGTTTCCTTTTATTCTGTTCAACTGTGTGCTTGAAGCGGTTGACGAACGATACAAAGCGGATGAAAGTCGAGTCAGTGGCATCGGATGCACTGGATACAGAAATGTTGGTGTCTTTGCAGTTGAAAGCTTCCCGAGGTGACCGAAAATGCTCGAGGTGACTGTGATAGTCAGTATGACAGGACACTAGCGACAAGGACAAACTGCTGCGGAAAGGTCGCAATGAGTACGAGATGTCCATTTGCTGCCTTTCATATGTTTCACATCATGGGTGCGTTAACATTTTCGTCATTTCCGTCATGTGGATTTGCAAGACAGTTCGCTTGCATTGAATCGTATCCAACTACGTTCAAAAATATCGTGTGAGCTTCGCTAAGTTAATAAATTGCTCCAAGTCAAGGGAGGGTCAGTAACGGATAGGGCAGCTTCGGCGATCGAACTCACTATGAAGCAACGGACCAAGACATATGACATGCAAGTAGTGGCAAACGATTTTCTTCAGTCGTTCTTTTTTTTTGCGCTCAGCGGTGCAGATGCAATGAAACCTGTCCTCCTTGAGTAAAAAACAAAAGAATCGGTGTTGACGGAACAGAGGAAGAATTCAGTTGACACAGAACGACGTGCAAAACAAGCAACAACGAATTAATATGAAACTTCTATAAAATTAAATATGAAACTCCATCTATAAAATTTGACAAGCACTTAACCATTCTGGCTGCAGGTCTTAAAGCAAGCATAACATATAAGGCAGGAAGTAACCATATAAGGAAAAATGGGGAGACCAGATTTTCAGCAGGAGATATCAGAATATAT
>JAARMF010002158.1:0-24224 GCA_022844705.1 Toxascaris leonina
GAGTCAAAAGCAACATCCCTGTTGAAATTCTCTCGAAGGGTTGCTTGGCCATGACATGGCAACTTGGCAACATGGCAACTTACGAGGGTTGGAAAGCTGAATCTCATTAGTTGTTGCTCATCGACGAAGCTCGTCTGACCAGGAGTGCACAGTGGCGTGTAGCGTGAGCACTGTCCACTCCATGTGCCATTCCGTCGCCCATTTCTCCCTAACACTGCTCAGTCGCCTTACCTCTTTCTCTCCAAAACAAATTTCTCGGAGCACCGCTAATGCTTACTCTGACTGCTATTATTCACACGTTTGGGCAGCGTGAGAGGCCTCAGCATTTCAGTTTTTGTCGGGTCATGCCTCTAGGCTCCACTTTCCGCTTGCTATTCCCATCTATTCAAGCACCTTAAGTTTGTGGCGTCACTGTAGAGGGAAACTACCCGCTGCCGTACAGTGTGGATTTGTTGGGAGCAATTGAATAAGGGTGCATATTCATCGTCTCATGAACCCTCGCTCCAATCAAGGTCGCTATTGACTCAAACTTTGGCGACAGTTGCCAGCGCGGGAGTTCACTGTCATTTCAGTACATGACAAAACAAAAGTAAAAAATTGAATTTCTGCAAGGATAGAATATTGCGCTGAACACTTCGCTCCACACACAGGATCTTGACTTTGGGCAGTCGAGCTAGTTTATTGACGTGAAAAGTCCGTCCGCAGACGCATAAAGGCCTCAGAGTTAATTGGATTCACTTTGCAGCTGGTTGATTTTCATTCCACTCCTGTCCCGGTAAAAACCGAATATTTCGTCGAAGATTATTGTCAGCTAGTGATCCCTAAAAAATATTGAATGCATTATTCAATAGTCGAAGTCGTGCTTCTAATTATGAAACTCGTTTATTAAGTTGAAGCAATCTAAGAGCGTTGATCGCTCCCGCCGTTCTTTGATGCAACCAAAGTTTGCTTGTGACCTTCGTGTTCGAGGATGAGTGACGTGAGTCTTCAGGCATCTGCAACTCTCTTCGACATCAATGTATCTGTTTTCAACTTATGGTAGGAAGTCACCCCATGTCATGTTCTGCGCGACTTTGCAGCTATGTATTTCTACCAAATTCCGAGTTTGAACTGTCCGGCAAACAGGAAAATAGACATACATGAACACAGACGAATTGTCGCAATAATATGCTTGCAACATTACAAATACGCGAAAGCGCAGCAAAACCGGTCGTCGTACATATGCATTTGAAATTCTAAGGCATCGTTTTCGAAGTTACGAAATAAACATGGCTTTTAATTCCTTTCATGCGCGGCTTTGAGAATGCTTGTTCTTGCTGTCTTAGTGCGCGTTAACGCATTCTTTTGTCCCTTCTTTATCCATCACTCATATATGCTCTCAGTCCCCGTCTTTTGTCTCCAGTTCTACCGCCAAACGGATATTTGGCATCAGAATGTTGCAGCTTGAAACGGCGCTTTGTGAAGAAAATGACTCAATATCTCCTGCGCATAATAGAATCATCATGACCGCCATGAAGGGTGAAAACATCTGTGCAGATGGTGTTCGGCATGTTGCCTAGTGAACCGCTGCATTTTCCTCTTCATTCGCCTTGACTTTGAACCAGTTTTTTTGGCAATAATCTTTTCCCCTGTAAAGTTAACTACGCGCCCTGAGCATAAAGGCCAATGAACAAAAGGAAAGACGCGATCTGTGCGCATCATAGTACGACATCATTCACCTTCTACAATTTTGTGCACTGACTTACAAAAAAGGTTCTCTCGCGCACCGATGTAGACACCGAATGATGTGAAAATCATAATGTTTGTGTCTCACACTCTGTTAAGCGAAGTGAGCATGTTCAAGCACATCATCGACGCAATCAGATGCACCGAGGTGACGGAGTTTTCGGCTATCTGACATTGTGCGCTTTTGACAAACTTTTGCTTCTCGACTTCGCATATATCTCTTCCGTACAGTCTTCAGAGAACAGAAACCAAAAATTCTACCCGAGCATCAGTAGGTCGCTTATGGGTTCGGCAAGGCAAACAACTAAAGGCACCATTTCCTCTAGTGATACTCCCGAGGGCAATCGCACGGACTCTTGCAGCCTCAATCTTACACATAAGCAATTGCCAGAAGCTGAATTTATGTCTGTCGCGTGACTGTGAGAAGCTATAAACTCACTGAACTCCTAGCGATTAAAACGACTTCACTGCTGTGCGGCAACATCACTGTGCCGTTGTAGTTTGCCTGCTGGACGGCACATGCTGTCATTATGAGTTCGAGCTTTGACATTCGAGAGGCGTATGAAGGTGGCAGCACGCTTCAACATCGCGTCCTATTTTGTTCCGACGATTACGATCGCTTCTCTGAACACTCACGCTAGAAATACGCAGAGGAGTAAGCACCATGGATAAAACGTGGGAAGTTGATTTACTGAATGCTAATTGCTTGCGAGGCGAAAGAGGGAAAGAAAACATAATTATGCAAATTGAAGTTGACATTCACAGGTGTTCTGCAGTTAGTGTTCTCGATCTAGCCCACAGCCACCACATACCATGCAGAAGGAGTTGAAAGTGGAGAGTGGGAAAGGGATGGGGCGGTGCACAGCAACACTTGCTTGCCTTTCGTGGGCAACGCCTTCAGCATTCATCTTACGGGATAGTGCCTTGCCTCACTGCCAAGCGAATGCTCAACAAACACGCCCATTGCTGACATTGCTTAGTGCGCTTGGTCTCCGTCATACAGACAGCTCACTGAGCCATGCTGCAATCACCGCGGTACAATATCCGTCGCAATACCTACGCTTATCAAGCGGTAAGTAGCTTAATTCATCTAAAATTGGCTGTAATAATTGCTGCAGGCTATCGTCCACAATGCTTTCACATGATTACAGTTGGGTGTCAATCGATTCATTAGGTGTGCGAAATTGAGGTCTATGATCATCGGGGCACGGAGATCGTTTCTCAACTGTTTTTCATTCTCTACGCTGCCTGATCTATCTGATTTTCGAACAGCAGTCTTCAAGAATATCAGCCCACGTGTGCGTTCCTTACTTGTAGATGTTGAAATGTCGTGATTTTCTCTTTGTTTTGTCGTCACCGATTACGCTGATATTCAAGAAAATCTTAACAAGATACAAGATAGGTTGACGTGCGTATGCCAGAGTATTCGCATTCAGTGGCTACCCTATGATCACTGAAGGACGAGTGATGATGTTGCATCACCATTAAGCTGCACGTGGTGCCAAATTCGAAATGGGGCCCCTAGCAAGATGGACGTGCGGCCTTTTGCTACAGCTGCAGAATCAGTAGCACCACAGATGTCGCTTTCATGATTCCTCCTTGCATTCATCATTTCAGATTTCACGGTATTCAAAGAGCAGTTTTCTGCTTTAGCGCACCCAAATGAATCTTCAAATGTCCCCTGAGGCTTGTGCTCGCGTACTCATTCCCTCCTCCGAGATGGTTGCTCGGAGACCTCTCATCAGTCAGTTATGAACTTTTTTGTGAACCTGGCATCTCTGCTCGTGAGTATCTGGGATCCGATTGACGTGAAATTCTCATCGGCAACTTTCACGCGTCACTACCGCTTCAGCTTTCATGTTATTTGAACAAGTCAACAATGTGTTTGGTAAGGTCTGTCCCTCATCATGCGTGTAATGATGCTGGAAATGAAAAATACAGTGCTGCACATTGAGCAAAGAAGAAGGGGGAAAGGGGAAGCACAATGAGAATGTGAGCACGATAAGCGCTTTTGCAAACCCTTCGTATGCTCGGCATATTTAATAGCTCGCAAAAGGGAAGCAAAAAACTGTAGAATAGGACATGTTCATTCCAGATGACCGCCGTTCTACCTTAAAACTCTCGCGAAGAGTTCGTTTTCTTTGAACAGAACAGTGAAAAATAAAGATTTCATAGAGAATAACTTCAATTTCTAATTACCTTTAGTGTAGTTGGATCGAGTGAAAACTGATATAAGACTTAATCTAACAGTCTTCCAGACTTTATAATATCGAGTGAAATTCCTGTTCTTGAATTCAGTGCCCTTTGAATTGAAACTGGGAGGCGATCAGAAATACTTATATGCACATGTATACACGCCCATGGGCATCACCTTGCCTTTATGTGCTCTTACTTGGCAGATTTTCAAATAGCATACAAACATCCCGTCTATCAAATAAGTATACTGCATTTCTGTCCTTGACGTTTACTGTTTCGCATGGTTCCGAAGGCTGGCCACGCGATGACGAGTTTTAATGCACTTATGGCGAAATTCCACGAAATACACCATATATTCAGCTAGATTGGAAAGGGAAAAAGAAAACAAAGCGAAACTCGAGTGAAGAGTTCTCGTTAGGAGTTAAAAGGAAAATAGGCAGTTTAGGAGCTGCATGCAGCAAATAGTTAAGAAAAATGGGGGACTGAAGAAAGTTAGGAACAGAGCGAAGAAATGAAGAAAGGAAAGGGTGAAATGAAAGGAAGGAAAGGAGCAAATGAAATAGAAAGAGAATGGAGTCTCTTATTGCTATGCTGTTTTTTTCTTTTTCTTTTAGTGGACTTATGCCATTCGTGAACCCTATAGTGGACTCCACTCTGCTCACCGAGTCTTGCATAAATAAATATAAGTTTGAATGTGGAATATTCGACGGCTGCTCAATCGCTATTTGACTTCTCGTTCCCATGAAGTGGTTGCAGTATTGTGCCCAAAAGAAGTGAGACGAAGTTTGAATCGCTTCCCATCTGGGAACGATGCACCGAACCTCTTACGGATGCACACGCTTTAGGTTGGTTGACTGTGCCATGCGTAGTAAACAAGCTGTTCAGATTATTCGAGAGCCTCGTTGCCTGCTTAGCTGTGCCCTATAAATAAGGAGTGCCAAGACTTGTTGTCTCCGTTTTGCGCCTCTCAATCCGCAATTTACCTCCCGCCCCTAACTTTTTGTTTCTATCTTAAGGTAATGTATCGCGCTTCACCGCAAATCATTCGAAGCTAGCGACGAATGCGTGGGGCTGCGTATGTAGCATTCCTAGATTTGTATGCGGATCACTGGTGAAATGGTGTTATACGAGCAGACCTGTCAAATGATCATCTTTATATTCGATTGCAGTTGCTATCTCATCTCTGAACGACAATATTTATCCCAGCAGGTCGCTTGCAAATAAATGCTCTTGTCCCTCCACTGTAGAATGAGCTCACTCGTCAATCTACACTAATTTTTTTCATACCCCACTTTAGCTTCCGTCGAAGAAAAATAGTTGCATTATTCTCTGCGATCCCTAAGTGTGAATGCGCAGTCCAAAGCTGTCCGATCAGTAATTAAATTTTGAGTCCTGTTTTCTGTCAGACGGCATTACTAGGAGATTGTTTACGACAGTCGTCTATCTTTTATAATTTTCTCGCCTTTCTATGAGCAACCTTGTCCATTTGTTTATTCACTCTGACTCAAGGTGCGACAAAGCCAAGCAATCTCGCAATCCTGACTGTATTATTTTTGCATGTAACACTAGTAGCTCTTTATTTTTTTGGCATTATATCATGGCTAGTGGTATCCTTAGCAACGATGGAATTTACCTGCATCTAGTGGTCAACTTTAACACACATCGAGTGGGCGGTCAACTCGACAAAGCGCAAAACGCATTAAACGCACATCAAGCATTTTCACACAAATTGAACTTTGAGTGAATGCTGAGCGAATAGGTGAACCCTTATGCAAAACCACTTGTGCTCGCTCCCTCAAAATAAAGAGTTCTAGCAGTTTTATACCATCCAAAATATTAACTTGTTGAGTGAAGTTGTGCGAAATAATCAGGCGCTTTAATGCTATCCACTGACCGACGAACTCAGCGAGCAGTCTGATGTAGTACTGCGAAATTGGCTTATTGATGACGCGTCCAAAGTCATCAGCTTTTCAATCATACAAACAAACAACTTGCGTTTATGTCACCCTTCTCCCACCGAGGGTGGCAGTAGGGGGAAGGGGGAGTGTTGCGATTCCGGGCACTCAGGAGAAATTTTGGCGCCACAAAACCTTGGGATAAAGTGAATCCCAATCATCCGAATATGTCAGGAAAAAAACACTATTGTAAATTGTCGTTGATGCAGAGGGATCCCTTGTGATGTACCTATTGTTCACTACTGAAATCTGGGAAGATGCCAATTCCTCGCAAAGACGAATTTGGAAGTTGTTGCTGCTGAATCCTTCAGATGCTGTTTATTTTGAGAGCAACTGTCGCTCGGCACATCGAAAACAATCAAGGTTCCACGCAATGAGCGATGCTTGCCGAAATTCGGCCACAGTGAGATACTTGTCAGACAAAAAGCTGGCTAAATATTCATTGAGGCGAATTCGCATTACCTCCCTTCCTCCGCCCTCTCGCGTGCGCCGTCGGCCATTAACTATTCATCACACGGCTTCAGCTCAGAAATCATTCATCTAGGCGACAATGTGTTCATTCGAAATTATTGCGGTAACTTCCAAAAGCAGCAGTGATGAAGGAACCAGCTGTTCGGAATGAATGCGATGCACATGATGAGTATCTATGTTCTTAAAAGTTCCGCTTCACAATTACGGTGCCCCACAAGTATTGCTCGCCAAGGTTGTGCCTTTGGGAAACGAATGGCGACTGTACGTTTGTCTGACCGTGTGCAGCACTGTTCGTTAAAGCCAATGACAAAAAAGTGCGCTGTCTAACACTTTATTGTGAGAGTCGACTACATCGGCAATAGTGAAACAATAAGTTGCACTCACCCCCTGGGGACTGCCACTGGATTTACAACGTTCTCCAGGCCAGGTGATATGCCACTATAAACGGCATTTTCTGCCACTTCGAGACGCGATGCTGCGAAAAGGTGGATGCAGCAAACGTCAGTGATATGAATATGCCACTAAATTCAGCACAATAAAACGAAGTTGCGCCATAGGTGTGCATATGACATATCTCGATGTTCGCAATGCGCTTGCACTCGGAATCCACTCAAAAAATTTCTGCTTACAGATGCCCGTTGCAAGGTTTTCACCATCTCCGTTAAGTGTCGAGGAAGAGCGGCGAATTCTGATGGCACGTCTCCATACGCTGCAGGCGAGAGTACTCACTTCGAACCTGAGGCTCCCGTCGCAGTTCAAAGCTAAGCTTGAGGTTGGCTATTCGCATGTTTTCTAATTGAACAGTCCGACCAGCAATCATCTGCAATTGATATCACTGCACTGAGATCGATATCCGATATACGGCGATCATTTGTGAAGGTATCTAGCGGCTCAAAATGCATTCTATCGTTGGATAACATAGCTCTTTATGAAGAAGCTCACCACATGCGAACTTATTTAGTTCTTTTCACTAAGCGGAAATCCTTTTCCTCATGCTCCCGCTGCTGCTAAATGCAAAGATCATCAAACATCGATTTTTGAGCAACCTATGGTTGGCAAAATGTTATGCCAATTTCAAAACCTAAGGGGACATGTCATGCTGTTATGAGGGTGCGTACTGCTGCCCCAACTTGTACATCGCAGCATGTTTATTCGGCAATCACGAAAAAATGTACTGACGGGAACTCCAGCAAAGCAGACCCGACCCCCTTCACTGCTCTCAAACATTATAGTGCGTGTCCTACAGGAAGTGGACGTTGGAACCTTCCAACTAGAACACCCCTGCAGATGGCTTATTTCAATATTTCACGCCGTTGTTGCCCATTGGACTGTGTCAGGCGTTAAAGAAAATTATTTGTTTTCCCCTCACTATCAGTATGAATACCAACACGTGTATTACTGTCCTGTGATTGCCATTCCCCTATTCAAACTTTCCTTCAAGTGTTTCGCAGCAATTCTATTCGAAAGTTGCGCTGGTAAAGCATAGTATAAGAATAATCTCTGACACATTCTAATGTGAACTCCAACCGCAATTCTTGAAGCTCGTCAATGACTTCATGTCATCCGAAGAGCTAACTATCGATCCACAAAGGAATCAACTATAACAAATGAAGAAATTGCGATGAAGGATCTCTTTAGTGCAAACTAGTTATGAATGTGTGAATAGCACTGTCATTTAAAAGCACCGTAAAGCGATGGCGCTCCAGTTGCGGCAGGTGAAATTTCCCAATGCGGCAATCAAAATGTCTCGAATGTTTTTTTCTCGCACCTGTGCAGATATTCGAAGTTGTAGAAAAAACCTTAGAGCGGTGGTAGGTTTTTGCTTTTCCACGAGAATCATAATCACCTGAATGTTGATACACCACGCTTGAGTGCAGGCTGCACAACGAAGGGATAAAAAGATGGAATGCGCTGCGCTATTTTAGTTTTACTGCTCTCGAAAAAGGAGTAAACGTCACTGGAAATACGCTCCGCATGTCACAAATGCATGGTGACGCGATTAATTGCATCCAAAAGCGCCGAATTTTCGCGCAATTTTTGCAGCAATGCGATACAAATGGGACGGACATTTGGGATAGACTATAAATCCTTCATTTTTTTCCATATTTGTGCACAAGTTAAGTGTTGAGCAACATTTTTAGGCAACGTTTATCCATCTAAGCTCAACGGCATAATTTGTTTGTTACTGCTGCGCTCATGAAAACGCATTACACTTGTCGAAGGGCAATTCACGTCAGAATTAACAGTTCAGTAGTACAGCAAATGATCTCATTGCTTACTTCAAAGTATTCATAACAGTCTTCCAGAATGCGCTTCCTAAAATTTCGTGCAACAAATCACAGTACGGTGGAGTTCGAAATTTGATTCATGTTGTGCAGTCAGAATGTGATGGATCGAGGGACATCTTACATTTCATGGACGAATCAGGCAGAAATCTCTTAATGCTATGACCGTTCTTCGCAAAAACCTAGAGAAACGGAAGCAAAAAAGGCCCTCTTTGCAACATTGTCTCAAAGGTACCTTAACCAAAGCGGAAAAGACGCTATAAAAAAGCTGAAAATCTCCAGATTCGAGGGTTTCGAGCATCAAGCAAACTCAAAATTTCGATATTTTATAGTTCCATAAGTTCGGCCACTTCGCTTCTATGATCACTTCATAATGAGCATTCAGTTGTTTTTTTCAGCAGCGTCTATTTCCCTCTTTCTCCTGCTGGCAACTTGTCACCTTTTCACGCTCTCGCTTCATTTCTCGCTACTCCTTACTCTCCATGAGCGCGATTTTGAATAGCGCCATATCACTCTCGCCTTAGCTCGCGAATCACCCATATATTCCCATGACCGCTGGTATAAGTCGAAGCACAAATGTGGCCAAAGTTTTCGGTTTTTTCTTCCACATTCCGATCGTTTTTATGGAGTGCTATATTGCATTTGTCTAGTTTCACCTTATTAGCAGCTGTTACGCACAACCGAAGAAAAGAAACTCGATTTTGTGTACTCGCAAAGCGCAGAATGGATGCAGTTTCGGCATCAACATTCTGCGCAACGCTAATCATCTCTAAATTTCCTTCCTCTGCATTTTCTTTTTTCCTTCGCGCACGTTTCCACTGCAGCATTCGTACAGCGATCACATAGGTTTCCTTCCGCATCGATTTCTTAACCTTTCGAATAATGTCGTCCATCATTACGGTCCATGACTGAAGCTAGTGTAAAGGGGTGAATCGCACATCGTAATGTGAGCTCAACAAGAGTGTGTAGCATTTCGGTTGCTCAATGATTGTTGTGTACATTTTGTTCCGATAACTTTCGAACAATTTCCGCTTCTATGATATTGTGTACGTGACCTCTCAGACATCGTAGATGAGCTGATTTCCGAGGAACTGCTTGCATTGCTTTTGATTTAAAAGCGAACAAAACAATGAGAGTCATTATAAATTCTCTCATGGAACTGCAATATTATATTCGCAGATCATAAATTGCACATTTCTTCCGCGATTGTGTCGTTATAAAGCAGCACCGTTCAGTTCCGCCAAATAGATGGTCTATCATGTGCCCGAGCAATCGAACTTACACAGTTCTGAACTACCAATACCAAAATGGGACTCAAACAAGCGGGCATTCTGAAACCATATTCCCATGGTAGCAGTGATCGGGCGGTGTTCATCATGGTCGTTGTGGAAAAGGCTTGAAATGCAACAGTGCATTTCCAAGCGAAAATTTTCACTCTTTCTACCGTGCCCCCCCCCCCTCCCCTCCCACATCTTACTCATAAGAAGAAATCCCAATGAAGTAGACGATACGAGCTCGAGGTGCCGAATTTCTTCGGTGTTGGGTCCTGCTAGGATCTTCCCTAAGCTTCATTTGAAGTTCGAGTATGCATTCAGGGCAATCGCACCTGCCATCGCAGCATGTATATAATAATGAAAGAAAAAACGGGTGCTGCATCATGAATGGCCAAAACGTTGGACTCACGGAAATTCATTCGACATTTATTTCGGTGTTGTGCCGTATCGCCGCAGGCAATCCGCTGTTGGGCTTCCGTTGGAAGCAGTTGAGAGCCACTATTTTATGAATGCCGAGTGACACGGTCATCGTTTTCTATAAATATGAAGGACATTATTAATTTCCGAGAAAATCCCGCCTTCTCTGCTACACTATTCCCCACGCGGTTGTTTGTCCGCGCAAATCTAAATGAAAAGGCGTTACTTCCTCTCTATGCTCTGAACTGCTCTGCTGTATTGCTAGAATATTCCAGAAAAATTTCAAACTCCACAATTTTCATTCGCACGTCACAAGTGCCCCTNCTATTTTCGAGCCAAAAAAAATTCATTTTCCACTTCCGCAGAGAACACCCACGGTGCACTTCAATCCCTTTTTTCCGCAAGTCATCTTCCGTTCCATCGTAGCAAAAAGTTGAATGATCCATTGACCTTTCTGCTTTCACGTGCAAGTTCTACTATATTAGAGTGAAAGAAACTACGAGTTGGGTTGCGATGAGCGTGAAGTCCATGTGCGAGCCGTCAAAAATTATGGACGATTTCCCATGAGTACTGCTTTTGCATGAAAGAGTTGCATTGGCGCAAAAACAAACGCATCCCCTCACTTTGAGACTGACTGTGGCCGAAGAGCAGATTTTCATTACCCATCCGCTCAGATATCGCCGTTTGCTTCGCACTTATTTTCCACACTCTAAAGAAGTATGCGGACAAAACCGGAAGTCTATATGTACACTTGCATATATACTTCTTCAAATATATAGTTTTCAATCTCCGCATTCCGGACAGCTGTGGTAGGTGAAGTCAACTGTGGAAGCATCGTTCGGCACCCTTCTCAGTTTTTTTTTGCCTCTCATGCATGAATAAAAAATGATGTTGGTGCTTGCCGACTCCTGTCTGAAGGGATGCTCATAATGCATCCTACCCAATTGACTTCATTGACGTCAAGTTGGAAAAGACATCTGGCTTCTGAGTAAGAATTCACGCATCCAGTACTATATAAAAACTTGCAGGCAAAAGTGATGTAACTGCACAGTGGGCTGTTGCTGAACAACTTTTCGGTTCACTCACCTAACGCTTCTTCAGGGTGCTTGCTGTGCAATTGGAATTCGATTAGGCGTGATGCAATGCGAAGGGCATAATAAATGGGGTTCCAAGATAGCACTCTATAACTGCATGAAAAAGCTGCTGAAGTCACTGGATCACAGTGATCAGGTTTCTTTAGAATGTAGAGCTTTCATGCCCTCTGAATATTTCGCTCTCATTTTCGTCCTGGAAGGAAAAACGATCTTCAATTTAAACGGAGAGATCATCAGAGAAACAATTATGATTTCCTCCTTGAGTGGATTTCGTTTTAACGAAATCCCTCGTCCGGACCAACCAAAAGTGCCATTAGAACAACATGTCGTCTCGCTTTTTTTCGCTTTGAACTTTATTGTTCTAAAAGCCGCGACGACCGCTGAAGAATGCTGAAGAACCACTCCAGATGAGGTTACGTAGGGACGCTTGCATAATTGTTACGCATTCGTGAAGAGACAAATGAAACCTCCACTTTGAAATTATTCGCGCGTCACGCTCTGATTAGCAGAGGAGAGCAGGGGTTCCAGATTAGCGAGATATGCAACAGGTGCTATCGTTTTCGTGTTCCGAGGCGTTGAATCGGGAGTGCAAACCAAGCAATGACTGCCCTTCTCAGGAATTCTGCTTTTTGTGTCATATGCAAAAATATATTCCCTCTGAAAATGTGCTTATGACTGTATACTTGAGATTCCTGTTCATACACGCAGCATGGTTCAGAAAGTTCGAAGATTTCATGAGATTTATAAGTGTGACGGACGAAAAAGAAGCCCCCTTGTGGAGGTCACTTTCAGAAGTCCATACACTTAATTATCTGAGCCATCTCCCTCATGCATCCATATGTTTCATCCTTGTGTTTCATGTTTCGTCATGGTGCAAGTTCCGTGATGTCATAACTCACCTGAGGATGGTTCGGCATCTATGTATTTCACAGCTGAGAGGGAAATTTTGTCTGAGATGTGAGAAATACCATTGTCGCATCGGCGAAAGAATCTTTCATCGACGCAGATGTGCANTGACGCGGATGTGCAGGTATGGCAAACATATTAGCACTGAGGTATCTCGACCAGCTCAATATACAGAAAGAATAAAAAATGGCTCAATTGTTGTATCCTCCATGAAAATGATCGCTGGTGCTTATTCGTGCCAAAAAAGATCGTTGCTCGAAAACCATTCAACACTGCATAGCCTCATTACTAGAAAACTTTGAGTAGTAGTAAAATGAACTATGGATGAGTCGCCCGTTTCGCTCATCGCCAAGAATAAACCAAGTGGAACCCTCGACTTTGCGATAATAGGGTTGTTCTACGTACTCCTACACAACGTTTGAAAATTTTTAGTTGGCACTGTAGCCATCTCCGACGCGACTGCTAAAGGGGATGTCATGCAAAAAGCCGTATTGTCAAGAATTTGGTTATAATGCCAGAAAAAGTGAATGCATCAAGTAGATGTTGATACGAAAATATTCGGCGCTATATAACCTGGAAATTTTTGTTCTCTCACGTGCTTATGACGTTCGCCGTTGGATCACTTGCCGAGCACGGCTTCATTCCTCTTTCTACACGTCAGTACGACGTCATTATGTATTCTACACGAACATAACACATTTCAAAATTCGCGACATCTGCATTATTTTTATCTTTATTAAGTAATAAATCAGTTGTCTGGAATAATACGAATTTCTGTTTTATTTCCTGCTATATCGGAGCATTGTTTCGAGAAGTGAAATGATTTGCCGTTGGAAAAGAGAGATTTGTAAAGTGGACAGCTGCAGCTCATTAAATGATTTGTCGCCTTCGAATGCTGCTTAAGCAAACTTTTCAATGGAAACATTGCCTGCAATTGAAACTTGAACATTTCTCGGAGAAAGCATTGTCGATTGATTAAGCACCTAGTTTGCTGGCCGAGAAATGTTATTAGCATCAATTTGTTCTATAATCTCAAAATAGGCCTTTGTCATTCATAGGTGTTTATGTTTTCTGATTACAACTCTATAAACACACAAAGAAGCGAAGTGTGGGAATATAGGCGCACATGCACTCACTACAATCTTAAATAAGATCGTTTTATGCATTCGCCGATTACTTATTTGCTCCATGAACTGAATTTTGGATATTGGCGAATAATTAATAATTAGGCATTGCGTTCCGATCCGCAATACTTTCAATTAGACGGAACGAAAATCTTTCAGAGGATTCTCGCTATCGATTTCAGAATCTTATGTGTTGAAGCATAGTCGAGTGTTCATCGCAACAATCACCTAATGTATTACTGCATTAAGTGATCATTTGTGTTCTATATGCTCGTTCACAACTGCTCTTTCTGAATTAATATTTTGGGTGTATGACGTGAAACTTTTGCTATATTTACATCGACCACAGCTAGAGGAATATAATTGAAGCAGCTCACAGCTTTTTCATTTAGAGGAATACTGCGTTGTGTGTCGAGAGATTTTAAATGAACCTGCAGCAATAATCTTTTCATTAAGATAGTCGAAGGATCATGCTCTATGAAACACCTTTTGTTTATCTTCATCGCACTACCAACGCGTCTAAAAAGACATCGAAAACGATAGTGTTCGTTAAAGCATCTTTTCGCTTTAGTATGCAGAATAGATTTCGTTAGAGAATCTCTTTGATTTAGTACGCTGACTAGAATTTGTCTTTGCGAAGCGGAACTCTGCCAATAAAAGCTGTTACGGGATTGGACGATCATTTTCCATTGCCGAGAAGAAATATATGAAAACGCTTGCCTATATCAACCACCGCCCATGTAGCAAACACTCGATTTCAGATTCAGAAGAAACGAATGACCGAGTGTTTGAGGCATGGAACAGATATGCCAACGCACAAGCAAATTAACTATTACCAATAAAGTTTGCTTAAGTCCCAGAAGACGGCATGCAGTGTATTGTGAGCTGCATTTTCTAAATGGAATTACGACGGGAGGTAGCACCTCAAAGAAGTGGAAGATCGTACTTGACAACAAGCCAATAAAATTGCATCGTTTTAAAAGGTCCTTCGCCAAAATTCCATGTTTTACACGGCGCTCCTTCTCACCGCTTGGAAGTGTTTTTTGGCATGTTTCAATTACCTTTCTTTCTTTTGCACCTCATCCAAAGTTCAAAAGTTGTTTTCTTTCCAATAACCGCCTCTATTTGCAAAAAACGCATAAAAAGCTACAGATCCATGTCATTAATACTAACACAACTCACCCTCTTGAATCTGGGACACTCGATGATCAGCTCCGCAAACCAAAACGGTTAAGTATAAGGAATATCATTTCGAAAAAGTAATTGCCTTGCGGATACATTGAAGAGTTTCAGAAATGGTTCCCGGAAATCGTCGTGCAATGCAGTCACAACTTTTGAGGGTTTTAAATTACTTCAAATTTCAAATGCTCACTCACATGTAGATAAATGATGCTCGCATCAGCATTTCATGCTTTTCCGGTTTAAACTACCGGAAAGCGAAGCACATACAAATGCATAGCTACAGATGTGACACTGCAATAAGCAAGTTTTCCAAGTTTTTAGAAGCTCACCAACCCTCAGTGCCGAATTGTGTATTCATGAAGAAAATATGAGGCAACAAGAACAGTCGTTTCGTTTTCGGTGAACTTTGAGTGCTCTTGAGGTGCGGAACGCATCCTCCTGCGGCTGTCCGCACCGAAAATCATCGTTCTGCTACACATGTAGTATGCAAATCAACTATGCTCTACTTTGATTGACCACGCGCTCATTGTACAGCTACTGCCCCTGAATCCCTTTTCTATTCAACTGAAGCTAAGACGATAATCGACGGTGGCAAAGCTGCGTCGCTTTTTCACGCATGCCGCGCGATACCGTTTTTGAGTATCGAAAAGCAGTGTTGCTCTAGAAATGCTCTTGCTTCTCATTCCTCATAGTCTGTCATCCCAACTTCGGCACCCATGAAATGGAGTGGCCATTTTCTAGACTGTGGGTTATCGTAGAGCTTCTATACGTTTTTTGGAAATGCAGCTCCAGGCGTGTGAAGGGTACGACAGGTGTAAATTCGAGTGCACTTGCAAAAAAGTCGAGACAGATGTGGTCCAGTTCATGCTCTTTAATTGCTTCCCGAGGTTTTGCGAAACTGTTGCGAAAAAACAATCTGAAACAGGTGCCTCGCTTTTCATTACGCAATTGACCAAATTTTTGAACTATTCGGTTCAATTGTCGCCGGCATCATTTGCTTTCGTCCACTACTACGTACCACGCGCTAGAACGAACAGTATGGGCGCAATGTCTGACGAGCAGTGAATGCCGAACGGATATCGGATTTGGATTTATGAAGCCACTGAACGCGAACTTAACGTGACCTCTCATCGCCCAAAGTTTACCCTTGCGTGAACCAAGTGAGCGCGTACAAAGCATATTTCACTACTGGAACGCGAATCTGAAACTGGTGTGATCCGGCAAAATATAGGGCCCTCCACAGGACGACACAAGTTCACTGAACGACTCAACAGAACAACACAAGTTCACAGAACGGCTCCACAGAACGACACAAGTTCACAGAACGGCTCCACAGAACGACACAAATTCACAGAACGACTCCACAGGACGAAACTTGTTCATAAAGCGACTTCACAGAACGACACAAGTTCACTGAACGACTCCATAGAACGACACAAGTTCACAGAACGGCTCCACAGAACGACACAAGTTCACAGAACGGCTCCACAGAACGACACAAGTTCACAGAACGACTCTACAGGACGACACTTGTTCATAGAGCGACTCCACAGGACGACACAAGTTCTTGGTTGCTTTGTTTCAAATTTAACACTTCAACGCATATCTAAAACCTTACTGGGTGCGAGGAAAAGGTGGAAAAGTAGTTGATTCTATGCATTTTGTACGTTGGTCAAACCACGAAGGTCGTAGACGCATCAACCGGCAAGCGAGAATTTACTGGTGAGTTCGTATGGCGATTACGAGCAGTCGAACCTTGCGGAGGGGCCGAATATTTCGGTATTGTGAGCCTTAGTCGGATGATTAGATTTGTTGAACTGCACTTACGAAGAAGACACTTTCGAAATGGATTTAGCCCTTGTAAAACATGGAAATGGCCACGCTCCACCCCGTTAGAATAAGTAATAGATTCCCCAGCGCCAGCATCTGAGTTCTCAGCTTATGCAAAATTGCATTCATGGGGTAGTAGTGATAACCCACTAGAACTGACATCAAAGAGTCGCATGAGCACCGACTTGCAGGTGCAGGCGAGAGTGCGGATCCATGCAACCAGCTGCATCAAGGTGGAAACAGACAGGCGTAGACAAGCGCGTACACACATATGCATACATGCCCTGATGCATATCGAGACATCACTTAGCGTTGCCATAACAAAACTCAGTGATGAGGTTATAGTGGGCATTTGTTTCAGCCTGTTAAACAGTTGAGTACTGCACAGACGGTTTTTCGTCCATATGTTGCAGTTTGCAGCACACACTTTATTCACATTCGACGATTCTTTCATTATTTCGGCTATGGCCATCCTGCATACGTCGTATTATTGTTGAATATGTGCGGGGTGAGACCAAGTGAAGTCCGGCGTACATTTATGAAAGAAAGCCTTGAATGCATTGCGGAATAGCAAGCGTGATGCTTCCGGGGATCATTTGCACGGCATAGTAAACTTGCGCCTTCGCATGCGCAAAACAACTGCGACTTCGGCGTTCATGCAGCCACAGATTCAAGTGTTTCTATGTAAACCTTTGTTCTCGACTGTGGGTTGCATGACAAATAGCTCATAAATTGAATGCGCTAAAAATGCTCCTATTCATGGAATCTCGAAAGAAATCCTGCCGCACCATGCAGGAAGATGGTAACAAGTAATTTTAAAATCCCGGACTTGTTTTAATAGCGCTATTCCTTCGTGACTTTTCGAATTAATCGATGGCAATAAGTGAACCCATACAGCCTTTACACGTACAGAGGGCTAGTTGTGTGACGCATGATGACAGCATTTGTGGAAATTGTTCGCGTTGTTGAGGATTATTTCACTGCCCGTAATCCTAATTAAACGAACGCAATGCTCGTCACGGCGTTCCATATCAATACTGCAATGCGAATCCTTCCAAAAATGCTGGCAACGTTCGTCTTTTTCGCGAGAAGAAACGTACTCCAGTGGAATACATCAAACCACCACATTGTACTGCGTAACATTTCTGCCAGCATGACGTCAATGGATCGCCCACTCACATCTGCAACCATCAACACACTACTCAAGTAGCTGTTCCTTTACAGAGGGCAAAGCCTGAAGCACTTAGGAACAATCTCAATGAGTAAAGAAAAAGCTCCAGCGACACTTATCTCAATACTATAACCCTCGATGGAGCCCACGCGGGCTGTGAGTCGTATCCTCTTCCCTTTCAGCAATGGACTAGCTAAGTGCAGCCCAGCACATCACGCGCTAATGAGTATGTTGTCACAGTTGGTTTATTGCGTTACAAAACGAGGTCCGTCGAGGTAGCGTAGCATTTTGTTCAGAATGAGGGTCCACACTGGATGGTTGACGCAATATGCAGCCAGAACTCCTTCACAACCTCAGGCAATCCAAAAACAGCCGCAGCTCTTAGTACAATGTGTTAAATGCGCCTATGCATTGCAAAGTTGAACATATGACAGTAGATGATCCGTTGGCCCCAGCACAATATTTGCTCAAACTCCGATGGCTGAGCACTAACTAGCTCAATTCAGTATCGGCGTTGTCCGAGGTCTCACCTACGAAGTTTGAATTCTGTACTTTCAGAAACTACGGAAGCGTCTTTTTACAAGTTCATATCTGTTTAACCGCTACTCAATTCGTCGTGCCTAAAGTCGCACTTGGTGCGAGATGCCATAAGTGCGATTAGGAAAAAGCTGTTTGGGTTTTCCGAGGAGATGGGGAAAAGAGTAAACAGCTGTTTGTGCTAACACCGTTTGCTTACCAAGCGCGAAAGGAGCAGTCTACCAAAGAAGAGACTATGGAGGCATATTTCCATCGATGAGAGATGGTGAACTTTGAATCTATTTGGGAGGAATCCAGCACTCAAAGAATTTTGCGTGGCTCAGCAAATGTTGCTGAAGGAGTAACATAGCTCGAATTTTCATGACGAAAACTAAAAGCATTTTGCAACTGGTACGAACGTCGAGACAACGATCCACCGGACATCCCGTTTTGCCAGACTGAAAGACGAATGTTTTATGTGCCGTTAATTACAAAGAAATGGAGTATTGCACTTCGTGTTGGGGAAATTGCAAACATTTTAGCATTCGGCGTTTTAAGCTATACGCTTTTGGCACATTCTGTACATTTCAGGGTACATTTCTCCGAGTTTAGCTAATCCCAACTCTGCTGCATCTGTGAGGAACATTTTATAGTCACACATCGATGTCGTTATTCTATGTTTCCACACTTCCAATTGTGACAAATTCCAAATTTTATATGCGATCAAAAAACTTCGAATCTTTCGCAAATAGTGGTGGAAGTTTGTTGCGAACTGCGGGATTCTTTTAATGAACAATAAAAAATTGTTGTATTTTTAATTAGCTCATTAGTTTCTTCCCCAACTTTTAACGCTGTGCCCAATAATCATCATCTCAACGTGCCTTCTCTCAAAGAGGTGTGCTGCTCGTTTAATATGCACTCGATCATTGCAGACGACACGATCTTTCTCCAAACTTCAATCTCCATCAAATTAAACTTTTAGGAATTCGATGTGAACGAATTGAACTCATATGGTGAGACTCTTCTCATTGCAGTTATCAAATATCTCGACGACAAAGAGGATCGGGTATGGCTGTTGTTCTTTTGAGTCATTAACGAGATTTCAGTGCTCATCATGTAAACTTAGAAAAAGAGCAGTGCGACTCGATGCAATTATATTCGTGCACTTTATAGCGATTTTTGCACTCGCACGCCGAGCGCCGAAACACACACAAAATTAGAAGGGCATATTCAGAGTACTTCACTTATTAGCAAGACTCATTTCGAGTGCAAATCCTTTCTCACTAGAACAAAGTAGAATCGACGAATGGTGAGACTCAAATGAATCGCATGTGTTCAAGGCAATTATTTAGTTGATTTCGCGCATGAAAGCAGGCATAATTTCATTCAAGGTAGCTCGCAAATAATTTTTTGAGAGGATCACATAGAATTGTTGCATGTAAAACTCGAGCAAATGAAAACTGTGTGAGGGCAAATCGGCATATATCGCAATTTTTCCGCATTCAAAACAATGATAGGAGGGCAGTGGGAAGACGAAGTGAATAAGGAAACAACGTTTCCAGCAAATAGGTTTAGTGTAGCTCTGCAATTCTGTAATTGCCATAGATTTTATGCCTATGTTGCTAGTGATGTCGACCGTGTTTGCGCTTTCCTGACCATCCCACAGACCTGCTGAAGCAGAGCAGTGAAACTGCAAGCGTACAATACACCGCATAAGGCGACGGGCTAGCACAATTTTCAGACGATGCGCTAAAATCGAAAGAAAGCATTCACCTAACAAGATGCAAGCGCCTTACTTCAGCCCCATTTCTACTCTACTTCTCGGTTGCACCGCCCGTACAATTGCATGCAAGTGGAGAAATTTTTGCTAAATTTGAGGAGCACTTCTACATATTTTGTTCTCTGCTGGAAGAGTACGAAATCTAGTCAACGCGGTGGAAAGCACAGTTGTGGCTGTTCGTTGGACATGGCCCTCCACGTTGCTGCGGGGAAATTTTTGATGTCAGTCATGTGAAGTCACGAGGAAATGCATCCATGAAAATTTATTTCGGCAATCCGGAATTGAAAATGGGAAGCCAGGAAGCCGCTTTATGAGAGCAAGCTCACCCAATGTTTATGTCGAGTTGTTAAAATTCTACGGAATACTGAGCGCAAGTGTCTAACCTCAAAACATGCACGCATTTTGGTATATTTAGTGGTAGGCAGAGGATCATGGCGGACAGATGCAGAAATGACTCCATTGTCTGTGCAAATCTGAAGAGAGCAAACAACAATGAAATTGACAAAGTCTGGGCATAGTGGGATTACTTCTGGAAAGGTGCATGAAGATTCTGGTGTGATCAAGTGAGAAGTTTCGCCCACTTATCAAAGGTTCTGCTGTAAGAATTTCGCTCCCGATGAAGCCCCATAGCGGCCATTCGTCGACGTTCACCAACGCAATTTCTGAACGAATATTTATTTTCTTCGACGGTTATCTGCTACATCACATTGTACTTATTATGAACCAAACGTTCCGTACAGTGGTGGTTTTGAAGAAGGAGATTAGAACTTCATATGCTTATGTCTCTTATTAGAAAAATGGTGCTACTAGAGTGGTGAACACGTTGCATAGATTGAATTATACCAGGATAAGATTGCTTGAGACACCGGGAATCGCTCAGTGTGCTAACGCAAATAGACAACTTTCCCACGAGCGCCTTTCTTATTCCTGAGTGGCTTAAAGTATTCTCACCAAAAAAAACATCGCTCGAGGCCCCTGAATTTCTGTTTGGAGCACACCGAATAGCATGACCGCCCCACTCTCTTTCGGCTGTCCTCATCATCTGGGGCGTCACTTCTCTATGCTGTGAAAATCACCTGCAGTACCCAACTGCAGCGTGCCTGAATATTCCCGGTGCTAAAGCTTCATCACCCACTGCAATGTTCTAAAGAATACTGCAAGCTCAGCTACCTACAGCATTCTAGCTCGAAAATCTGCAAACTACAGTTAGGGTCGCTAACGCTCGCCAGCTACATTCTGAGGTCCGATAAGAATCGAACGGTATGAAACATCGACCAGTGCTTGCATTTTTCCACACACAGGCAAGAAATATGATTTGGCACTGCGTCGCTGAGCCATTCTCATCGAAACGACGCTCCTCAGATTCATAGAAGCGCTTCAATTCTCCAATTTTATTTTATACTTGACCAAATCACCGATGGGTTTCGAAATCCATCACACAATAACCAAAGCAACTCGGAGTTTTCCTTTGCCAAGCTGATAGCCTGCGAAAATTGTAATGCTGAATGTCGGAACGTTTCCCCAAGCACCTTATTGAAATCCGATACCGTCTCTGCCGATATTTCCGATTCAATGTGCACATAACTTAGAAAAATGTTTTTTCTCTGGGGAAAATCTTACAAAGAGGCATTCTCGAGATTCCATTTAGATGAAATATCTCAAGTTGCTACTCGACAATGGTGCGAACGTCAATGGGCAGGATTTACGCGATAAAAGAACTGCACTAATGTATGCGTGCATTGAAGAAGCAAGGACAGACGAGGGACGTCTTCTAATGAGCATCGTAAGCTGGCCATATCCCTGCTCAGTCACAAACGCAATCATTTCAAATGTGCTTGTGCTGATCGACATCATGAGAGAAGAACAGAAAGCAGCGACAACGACTGGTCATTTAATTCAGTGCTCCAACTGCACTCAAAGTGTATTTAGCAAAATATTGATGAGTGGATGTCGTCTAATGAGAGCGCTCAAACGAAAGGGACGTTTTTTCTAAAGCAACACTGCAGTTATTGTAAGCTTTTCTTCCGCCGGGAGCAAATTCTGAGGTTAAGGAATGTACGACCTCATAGAGCGGTTCAAACAACGCGATACTGCTGCTGTTGCGGCCTCATCATCGCACATTTGACGGGTAATGCGAAATGCTCGAGTATCATTGTTCCTCATTCCCTAGCTGCATTCTATTGCTGCCAGTGCGCTCCTATAAAGTTGTATGCCTACGAAAGTCTCGCTATGCCTCTTTTAAGCGGTTACCGCAGCTCCATGGCACCCTATTAGTTCACAAGTAGCAATCGTTAGCTCAAAGTTCCGACACTTACATTCCTCCCTGGCACCGTTCAGTTCTGAACCCCTCAATGGATGACCACACTTCAGAAACAAAAATAAGAGACCACCTCAGAATATCACTCTCGAATCGATGCCCTACTTCCCTGGCAGAATATTGCCTTCAAATGTGACTATTTTTGAATAAGGATGTGCCTCTTGGAAAGAACAGACAAATGAATATTGCCTCTTAATATGGAATGCTCGAAAGACTGCTTCCAAAAAACGAATGTTAAAGCAGAAGGCCATAACATTCTAATGAACAACAGACGTTGAATTATAGAGAGGCTGCAGCTTTCAAATTCAAGATCGACTTGGAAATACAGCTTTGATGTACGCAGCAATGAAAGGTCGTGAGGAATTGATGATCGACATGATCAACGAGCTTTCGAAGGTAACAGCTTGCTTTTCTTTTGGTTGGACTTACGGCCTTTATAGCATGGCATATGCATCGTTAGTTCATTTTCTTCACTTTTATTGCACAGGTGCTGAGCGTCATTTTTTTAAAGAGAAATATAACATCGCCTACGAACTGAGGTTTTTAAATCGTTCTAGCTGGAGGTGTGATGAAAACAGTGATCCATGTGTATGGTAAAAAGAGAGGGTAAAGGTTGCCGTCACTGTCATATCTCATGGTGGCATTGGTAAGGAAATGCGCTTAGAACGCGCAATATCAACGAGCACTGCAAGACTAAATTTAAAAAGATGCTTTATCTTTTAGCTTTATATGTTCACATCTCTTGCCCTCTGTTAACGTTTGGCAACGCAACCTAAAGAGGTTGCTCACGGAGGTTCAAAAGCACAGTAAATGCTCGCAAAAAGGAAAAATCCGTGAAAGGTCAGCATAACTTTTATAGCAGCACATATAGCATTCGAGAGGAAACTGCTGATGTGATGCGGAAAATTGCAACTATCCACATTTCAAACCAAAACAAACGTTGAATGCTACACAACAATCGGCGGTGATTCACGCCGTATGGTTTGCACGTGAAAATTTATGTTTCTGATGATGAAACCAACAAAAATTAGCAGGCCGTAGAATTGTGCTCGATGACTAGCCTCGCAAACATTCTGTCTGCACCAGCAGAAGGGTGATTCCAATTCGGAGAAAGAATGTTCAGTTGAGCATTTGTGGTACAAATTTAAATACCTGCTGAAAACAATATGAGGTCTGCCATGACGATAAGGTTTCTAACGTATTTTCTAAGTCAGCCACGACGGCCTGTATTTTGAAAGGAATTGATCGTCAATTCGCTTAGAGGGTGCGGAACATTTTTTGAACATCTGGAACTTGTTAATGAGAAAAAAAAGAGGGAGAGTGATATTCATGGGAGTGCAAATCAGCTCGGAGCGGCATGAAATATGAGAGCTTTGCTGTCTTGACCATGAAAAAAATGAGCGACAAAACATTAATGGCTTCACGCCGTTACACATTGCATGCGATGAAAGCATCAATGTTTAGAGCGTCATAACAGGGCCTCAGCTGGGAGATGAGCCTAGTAGAGAAATGATAAGCTGAGCTAAGTGTCAAATCGAAGGTATTTGAAAGGTGTAGGTAAACCTTTTTCGAAGCATGTTAACAGTGCCTTCCTAATTCTGCAGACCCTTCTTTTGAGAAGGATTAAACATTTCGACAGCATTATAAACGAATTGATCGATTTTAGGGATGGGGATTATCGGCATTGCAAATGAAAAACTGCATGGGAAACACAGCCGAAGATCTCGCAATCAGAAATAGCCACCATAGATGCGCGAGGCTTGTGCAAGCACAGGTAACAATGTTTGTCTTTTTTGTTGTGACAGCCGACACAACGGCTGCAAATCCCACTTTGTTCCACAGGTAACTGAGAAAAGCGATAACATGTTCTGGAGAATTTCACTCACCCCTTGTATAGCGTTTCGAAGATTCGTTCTTTTGCCAGGGACATTCTGTTAAGGTAGACGCTCTATAGATTAGTGGGGGGGGGGGGGGGGGGGGG